>JAOEGS010009492.1:3367-20037 GCA_025447755.1 Corythornis vintsioides
CAAAAGAAAAAAAAAAAAAAAAAAAAAAAAAAAGAAAGAAAGAGTTCATTATAAGTCTGCCCGGTAATTTTTTTTTAACCTTTCCACTCCAGCTGAGATATTGGTAAGCCTCTGCATCTTTAACAATCAAAGCAGGAGTCTCTGGATATTCAACTTTTCCAATTTTAAGAAAGAAAATTAATAATGTTCCCCTAATGATAAAATAGGAGGAACCCAGAGTGCACAATTATAAGAAGCTGACTATAAATATATGTTTGAAGTGCTCTGGTGTCACACAATACAAGCAGCTATCTGTTCTCATAAAGCAAATGTTATGTTACAGTAGCACACACCTTTTTCCTTGTCCTACTAATACTTTAGATTCTTCACAAGGAGACAGGGGTTTTAATGTATAAATTCTTACTACATTATGACACTGACTAAAAGACAGATGGAAAACCCAATGTTTTTAGGTCTTCTTTTTGCATTTCCCAAATGTAAAGCCCTTTTCTGTGGTATATATTGTTTATTCACTCAGCAGTGCATGAATTTTGGACCATTTTATGGGCTGAGGACAGTACAAATGTGCATAAATGACAGTTTGCCTTTGAATACCTTTTGCCCAGACTGCATTATTTGCATTAGTTGCATGATGTTATCAGAAATAATTTCACCTCTGGAAAGGGATAAATGAAAGAAATAGAAAAAAGAAAAGTAAAAAGGTATTTGTGAATTTTGCTTTTTTTTTTTTTTCCAAGTTCAGAGTTTTAAAATGGAAGTTGATGCTACAACTAAAAAAAATCACACATCTGAAAATCTGCTTATTTTCTTCTCTTTCTTTTAACAAATATGTCTCTGCATTCATACATCAGTTTCAAATTACAAACTGCATGTTCTAACTATTACAGAAAACCATTGTATTTGATGGCAGTAGTAATTTTTTTTTATTGGCCTAGGATGTCTACTGGTCAAAGCAGAACTATTTGGTGAACCACACATACAGGACTGTTTACTCATGATTAAACAGCACATATTAATCACATGTAAGCAATATAAATGGCCGTTTTCAACCCCCAAGTTTACTTCCACAATCTGTAAATTGTCCCTAGTCAAACACATGAACATTTCCTCCAAGTACAAGGAGATAGAAGGGCAGATCAAGTCTAAATACTGAACAATCCAGCATTTGAAATCAACTCCCTAGATTTAAAGCTATTTTTGCCACCTTCTTCTCACCGGTTGTCATGGCTTTGTTTACCTTGCTGCTGCTTACATGGGCCCAAGGATAAAAACCTTTCTTTTTTTTTTGTTCATTTACTGACTACATAATGCGGAAGAAACCTGGGACCATAATTTTCAGTTCTCTGAAAACAGTACCAGTTACATTTTATTCTAAATCAACAGACCTTCAAAATTATTGTTGAAAGCACACGAAAAACCACAAAAAGAGAAATACTTTGGAAATGGGAAAAAAAGGTGGGCAGAGGAATAATACACTCTAATATCCCCTTTCTCCTCCTGTCAGCATCTGCAGTAGACTCAGGATCTGAATGGATATGTGCCTACAGTGCTGGAGAAGGAAAACCTCCACTGACTCAAGTAACAGCTGGAAGGTGGATGGGGACAAAATATGAAGGACCTGAGAACACATCTCCACCCTGTTCTGCAGGCACCTTCAATCTGTCACTGTTACTGTACTCCATGGAAAAAGAACATAAAGGCTTTCAACATTGAAACTGCCCTTACATGAAATTTGAAAATATTTAAATATTTGTCTTTGGATTCTCTCAGGCAGCAGTTCCTACAAATCTAAGGGTCGTATTCAGAGATAAAATACGGTGAATAGCAGAAGTGTTCATTCATTAAAACAGGTTACATCACCACAGTTCTCACTTCCTTTGAGATAAAACAGAATCTGTAACTGTTGTAGTCATAAAATAACCAAATCATTGGGAAATACTGGATCTGATGTGTTATCTGACAGCAATTAAGGAATGTGTAAATAGCAGGTATAACCCATACGGCTGCCTGGAACACTTTCAGTATGTTAATCCCACCTGGAATCCTAGTCTGCATTTCTCACTACATCTCAGGAAGCCTTGTTTTGCTCTTTGTCAGCTTCAGTCCTAGGGGCAGATTGAAAGGGACAAGCAAATTTAATGAAGTGCCCTGAATGCTAGATTCTACATATGGTACTTTGAAATACCTCTAAAAATGGCCATTTTATTTCAGATTCAAAATGTAAAACCATTATGCTTCCATTTCGGCAGTATTTGGGAAACTGTCCAAATAAAACCCAGGGTTGTACTATCCACATTTTGCAAATGTTTCCCAACGTTCTATGCTTTTGTTCCACAAGTTTGTAGCCAAATAATTTATATCCAAATTAGCAACAGCTACTCATTCAGAAGAAAAAAAAAAAAAAAAAAAAAAAAGGTTAACATTTTTACATGGCAAAGTTTTGGAGAAGAAAAGGGTGAGCAAGAGGGAGAGCTGCCTATTAAATACCTAATCTTCTTGTGGATATATGCAGAGACACGGATTTCATCAGCTCACAACTGAAGCTCTGCTGACAAGGTTATAACAAAGTTTGTGCCTTTGTGCACCTTGAAGTAGGTGAGGCAATAAAGAAAGAAATATACAGTTTCCTTTTATGTCATATGAAACTGTTTGGCTATAAACCACCACATTTCCTCCTCTTTAGCCCTAGACATAATCCCTTCTCTTTAGCATGAAACTTGGATCATTTCTGATATTTTTCATCTTAGTTCCCTGTCCTCTAAAGCACCACCCAGGCAGGCTTTTGGGTAGACCTTGTGTGTGCTTGGGTCACAGAAAAAGAAAATTAGTCTCTCTGCTTTTCATGTTATTGAAAGTTTTGGACAGCAGTGTATGCTGTTAATATTGACATTCCAGGTTGTACAACTATTGTTCTCCTTTGAATTTTTCTTATTACAAGACAGGACAACTGGTCTTCGGACTTCTTCAAGGATTTAAAAAAAAAAAAGAATAATGGCAGGCTTGTTCCTGTTGCCATCTAAGCTAACAAAACTTTTGCCACGACTTCAGTAGAGTCCCAGGCCCTAGAGGAAGATTTACACAACATTCTGTTTCAGCCTTTGAAGTTCCACATTGTTCAACTCAAAAGTTGTGTCACTTGGGTGATTTATCAGCTTCTTCTTTGCACACCAAAATTCACATTCCAAAAACTGTAGAGGGCAGTTTGAATTTGAAATAATTTTACCAAATGTGCCACCCTTTTTTCTCCACTTTTTCCACACTACCTTCTTTTTCCTGTGACAAGTGCTGGGACTGTAACACGGGAAAATGCCTTTGTTTTCATACCCCTGCGACACTGTAATAAGTTCACACGTGACTTGTTGTTATGTCAAGAGAATCACAGAATGGTTTGGGTTGGAAGGCCCATTTAAAGGTCATCTAGTCCAACCCCCCTGCAGTAAGCAGGGACACGTTCAACTAGATCAGGTTGTTCATAGATCCATCCAACCAGATCTTGATTGTTTCCAGGGATGGGGCTTCTACCACCTCTCTGGGCAACCAGAAGATGTGGTCACTGTAAGGGTAAATCAGCAATTATGCACATTGTGTCACTGAGCACTAGTTAATTAGTACAAATTTGTCTACCAGAAATGCAGAAGTTGAGGGTGGCTTTAACTCCTTGCAATCTTAATATACTCTGTCTAAAAATGTTACTTGGAAGTGGACTCCTTCCAGAACAAAAATATTCATATTTGACTGGACCACCACAACACCTACCCATAAGAGGTATCCAGCTAGTGGAAAAATCTTCTACTTACCCACCAGAATGTGCTGGCACTACACCTTTGCTCTAGACCCATCACGTGCATCATCTTCTTGCCACCCACACCTCTGCTCAAAAGGAATAGACTAATATTACACTGTTAAAGAAGTATGAATTGAAATTTATACTGTCTGAAGAAGTCACTTTTACACGAAAATCGTTGGCGCACTCGTTTCCACTTCAGTGCAGGAGTAGGATGACAGTCTCCCATGACGCCAAGGAAAACAGCATGGCTGCTGCAGCAAGGGTGAAACAGCTTTCACTGGGAAAGCTGACATGTTATTTCTTTAGCAAAAACCTTCAGAACTTTCTGTAAAGTGACTCGGTATTTGGTGAAGCGTTAAGGACTTTTTGGAAAATGTGCTTTGCTTCATAAGAAGTTACTCAGAATGTGGTTCAAAATGTGTTTTTCTAACTAAAGACAAATGTGTGGTGCATATGAAAAAATATAGAAACCCATGAAAGATATCTTTGTTAAATGTCAGTGATATGTGTCTGTTATTTTTCTGTCTTGCGAGCTAATAAACTTAAGACCAGTTGCTTTACAGACAGGGTAGTTATTAGCTCTCAGTAGAAAATAATGCACCACAGGGAATTTACAGTATAAGAAAAATGCTCTTAAATATTTGGGGCCATCTGAGCCACCCAGGGTAAGTGTTTTCTGGCAGTAGAGGTGTTATTGTTGCCATAGCCCTGCCACATAATGTTATTCTCCTAAGTAAAATGTAGTTTTCCTATTTCTGCTTAAGCCCAGAGGCAAGTAGCCATCGTTTCCTTTTCATAACCAGGATGGAAAGATGGCTTTCAGGATTGTAGAGTGGTGGTACAAGAAAAAAGCAAAAGAGCAGTCTGTGGTTTAAATATAGCAGGTGGACTGCAATAGAAAAGCTTTTCATTTTTGACCATGATCAAAGAAAAAAAGAATGGCTGAAGGTCTACGTTATTGATAACAGTGACCATAAAAGGCAAACTTGTTGCTTCTGTCTTTTGAGAAGAAAAGACTTCCAATCACAGAAATAAAATGCTACAAAACCACATCTGTGAGAAGATGTCCAAGCCGAATGGTTTTATTTTCATGGAACCTCCTTTTTCCTATTAGGTGTTTTTTCAGGGTTTTCTTTTTCCTAATTGTAACTTGAATCTAGTTACTGAAGATCCAGATTGGCAATAAGAGCAGCTGCCATTGAAAGCCCAACAGCCAGACTATGTGGTGACTGTCAGGATTGAGCGACCACCTTCCAGACAGAAAAATAAACACAAAATTGTGTTTTCAAACCCCCAAACAATGTCTGGCTACCCACATTCTTGGCCTTAAACTCCACTTTTAATAATGTAAATATAAAACAATTCTGCATTAAAACTTGACAAAATTGCTTCACAATTTTGCACTCACACTGAAATTGGGGTTTTCTGAGTTTAAGTAGATTAGACCTGCAATGTTATTTTTAGACATGTACTTATTCAACAGCAAAGGTCTTTTTAGATACAAACCAGGTGCAGACCAGCTGCTTTCTGTATCTGAAAAAGTGGCCCCAAAGTGAAAAAAATAAGCTGCAGATACCTATCTTTGAATAATAGCATTTGTGTGTCTTACAATTCCTCTGTCTTGTTCTTGCCTAACTCTTTTCCATAGTGGTGGGGGGCTTCTCAGCTAAGATCAAAGCTGCGATATGATACGCCTGAATCTTTTGATACTCTCCAAAGGACACCCACATGTCCACACTGGGGTGCGACTGCTGTCATAAGCAGCTGGAGAGCTGAGCACTGGGAAGAGGGGCAAGTGAACCCCCTTACCCATCCCCTGCTTATTGCCACACTCACACACAGTGGGTACTGGCTGACAGAGCCATAGAAGAGCAGAAGAGATAGAAAACCAGCAAATCATGCCAAATAAAACAGGCTGTTTGAGGCAAGGACTGTAAATCCTAGCAGAGGTCAATGTCGCCTTGACCATAAGTGAATGATAATGATTAATATTAACACATAAATTTGGATATGGGGAAGGGAAGAAATGCCTTCAGGAAAGCCACACTGCTTAGCAATAACCTAAACTTCGTTTCACATATCTCACAGTGATTTGCAAGTGGTAGCTTCTGAATAAAGGCCAGAAGCAGTATTTGATTGGAAAAATATTATGCAGCCAGAAAGCAAGGAGAACCAAGAGAAAGAAGCCTACAGCACTTGAGACTAAGGGCTGAAAGTTTTATCTGATAGAAAAATGAATTCCTGTTGATCTGGGGAAAACATAATGCAAAACATGTTTGCCGAGTGAGAAAAATGTTGATTGGGCAATATCAAAAGCAGCTGTGCTGTGACAGTGGAAAACCAATTAGATAAATGTGACATGGCAGCAAAAGAGTCCATGTGGATCAGGGGCTGTGATGTTACTAGAGGGGACCGTAATGTCAAAGTTGCTGCAACTGTGACAACACCGTCGGTGACCTGCCAAGGAGGAAAGGGAGGTGGAACTTGCATGTCCTACATATGCTTACTTTTATAATTCTGGTACATCTCTCAGCTTTCCAGTCGATTAGATGCATCCCACGGTATGGTGAAGATAAGTTACCAACACACGTAGCCTTGCTCTCTGTTCCCTGGACTTCTCTCGGCATTTCTTGACACCAGACTTGAAAAAACAAACAAAGCAACCACTTAACAGAAAAAAAAAAACCCAACTGATATGCAACATGTTCTGCCAAACAAGAAACGTGATAGATTGACTGGGCTGTGACTTTCAAACTCAATAAGAATGTATTAAAATATCTACATACTTTTACTATCAAGAGCAGAACTTCTATAGCTGTCAAACTTCTGCTTTGGAAGAATCTGCCATGTCTGTAATGAGATGGCTATCAACATTTTGTAAAGGGGCATGGGATGAGAAACTGCCTTGTGTACTTGAAAATATTGGAAATCCAAACACAGAGAGCAAGATTTATGCCCTTTAATTCATTTATGTGAGTTTCTTCTTGAACAAAGAAACTATTATTAAACTTTTCTGCTTATCAAAATCACTTAAAATACTTTGACAACAACTCACTGTCAAGAGACTAGATGAAAAGCTTTCACCATCAGAGATAATGTGACAAAGCAATGCAAGTTTTTGTTCCAAATTATTATATAGTAATTTCAACTTAATGTTAAGCTTCTCAATTTCAATGTACACTTGCAACTGTTGAGTCAAATGTGTTTTCTTGGTAACGCCCCAGAAGGTGTCAACAGTTCTGGCTCCTAAAGCTTTCTACATTTCCATAGAACGCGAGCAACTTTCACTCAAGCTTCTCCAACACTCTCCCACCTTTTCCTTGAGGGACCACTTCAGGATGAATGCATGGTTTAGACTCTGTGACCCACATACTTAGTGCCACTGTGACTGCCAGTAAGTGACTGAAATGAGCTTGTGCTGCAAGGTGAACACTAGAAATAGATAGACACCAGTAATTAATCCTTCACTTAATGCATATCTTTGCTACTGTTAATCTGCTTGAATCAGTGACATACAGCTAATGGATTCAATAGACTTTTTGCTTAAGTCTGATCATGCTATTACTAATACAGCTGGGCAAAGAAGTACAACAATACTTGGATTTTGAATATTATTTTTTAATGACCTTGTCTATTCCTAAGGCCACAGCCCACTTGTTTCCAGGTGAGACTAATGTCTAAAGCAATCATCCCAAGCAGAAATGGGTTATCTTTGGTGCCTACAAGCCATTCCATTTGGTGTGCTTTCCTTTTTTTTTTTCAACAGCAGCTGGGAAAGTAATTGCTGGTGGAAACACATGGACACAGTGAGCTTTAGCATCGCCAGGACTGCATTAGACCATGTGGTTAACTTGAACTGCATGTGTTTGGATTCCCTGTCTTAATTCTGAACCCACAACATAAGGGGAGCATATTTCCCTGCTCCCACATCATTAATTGCAATCACTTTTATCCAAATAATCTGGTTCATAGATAAAAATTGTTTTAAGAGAACTTGGGAGAGAGACAATAGATCCGCCAACAATAGACCGGCTGATCGTTTAGGAAAGCTAATAAAAAATAGTGACATATTAATAAACCATTCCAACTCCTGGCTTGTCATGTATTTGGACTATGAAGCATAACAAATCCCAAATCCATCCACTAAATTCTACTGACACCGAAATCTGTAGGAATTCTGATTCTTGTGTAGGGCGACAGGTCAGTTCAGTGAGTTCAGCCAAGCACTAAGGCCTGAAATTTGGCTTCAGAAATTCTTGACTTGCCTCCACCTCTGAGCGACCACAAAGGCTTACCCAGGGCTGAAAATAGCCCAAGCACAGCCACCGAACGAGCAGACGATGCAAGAAGCAGCTGCATTAGGTTTCAGCAATAAAAACGTTGTTACCTTCTGCCTTGCACAGATTTCCTACGTGACAAACATCAGAATTAAACAGTTGCAATATTCAGCACATTTTTATCCAGATAAATATTGAAAACATATTTAATGCAATATTGAAGGGATTACAGAATTCAGAAAAGGGAAAGTCTGACTAATGCTGCAGCTGTGCAGCATTCCAGTGAATCCAAGCCATTGCCAGCATTTATTAGCCACTCAGCCTTTGACAATAAACAATCTTCAGCTCATGATCATATATCCAGACAGATAGATACTTATATAGATGCATTAACACTGTCCTGTCTATGCACCGTGAATAGTCTCAACCATTAGCTTTAATTCAGTGAGGCTGTTACAAAAAATGTAGTTCAATTTTGATTTTGTTTTCTTTAGTGACTATAGATAATTACAGTATTGTGTGTTTTGTTGTACATTTGTTTTCTGGAAGAATTATCGTGGTCCAAACTTAATGAAGACTTTGCACTGCTGACATTAAAACACGCACTTCAGCTGTGTTACAAAACCAAATTTTAGAAATTTTAGTTTGGAAAACATGGTGGTTTTCCCCACAGTGTTTGGAATCAAACTACTTAAAGTTATGACAGTAATTGCAATAGGGAGCAGGTTTTCATACATTGCAGTAAGCACACTATGACAAGAAAGTACCTGTGGAAATGATTGCTTTTGTATTTATCTGAGGAAACAAGTACATTACTAAGAATATCCAAGCAATTGTCATGATACCATCTCATTAAATCAGATGAAGAGAGAATTCTGGGATCTTTTTGAACCATTTAGTAGAATAAGTAACACGGGTGTCTGACGTTTAAGCAGGCACTCCACATGGCATAAACAGGATGGACTCAGAAAGTCACCCCTCTTATCTTCAGTTACCACCACATTATAAACTTCAGTTAAGAGCCTTATTTACATTTGGTGTCTGGTGAATGTTCAGAAGAGGAAGCAAAGAAAGAATCGTCATTAAATAAACAAAATTTCTCAGTGTGAAAGTGTTTTGGTTTCCTGCAATACCTGGTTTGCCAAGGACATGCTCAAGAGTTTACAACATTCAACCTGAGACACTCGCTTTGACACAGAGCATTAAAACTGGAATGATAGCAGACAAAATTAATATCAGATCATTCTGAGAATGGTCTAAACAAGAAAACAAGAATACTTTCTAAAGGAGAAGACAGGGAAATGCTTCAATGCTTCTGATAATACAAAGCAGAGAGTTATAGAAGAGACCCTCTCCTTTAAAAGTTGGTTGGTTTTTTTTTTTTTTAATACACAAGATAAAATAATTATTTGGCACTCTTTCTCTTCTGCTTCTTTTAAAAAATGAAGAACGAAATGTCACTGGTATTATCCAGTTATATTCTTGTCAAAGTTCAGCATATCAGAGAAAATATCAAATAATACTGAGAAAGAGATTATTGTCAGCTGGAGATTTTTGTGTTGTGGTATCTTGCTAAGATAGTTTTATAAATACAATCCAAGAACAAGTGGAAAAAGCAACAGAATCCTTGTAATATATGGAAGGATTAGGGTAAGAATAATATATATATTCTAATTTTTACTCCAGCACTAAATGTTCCAAAATTAAACACAATGGGAAAATATTTTAAAAGCTTATTTTTCATTAACATCAAATTTCTCCTTCAGTGCAACCATGCCCAGGACATCCAGACTTCCAAAAAGCATGCAGCTGAGCTCTGGAGCAAGAGTTCTGAGCTCGGAACTGGATACACCTGGTATAAGATAATTAAACACTGCTCTCAGATATTTTAGTAAAAGTGCATTGTTAAGGTACCACTTCATCCTGAACCTGCCCAGTGGTACAGAGTGGTCAACCAAAAATGCTCAACATCATGGTGTCATAACAAGCCATAACATTGCCAGCATTTGCATGCTCTTTAATTAATGACCAAAGAGGACAAGAAATAAAAAATTAAAAAATAAAAAACAAAAACAAAACAAACAAACACATTAGCTTTGAAAGTCCCAACATGGTTAGGAGTTCACACTAGAATTTCACTATTTCAAATAGTTCTCCACCCTGAAGAAGCAGGATACGACCCAGAGTTCACATCAAGTTCAACTTGAAAAGCACAAAGGTACAGTATGTGCTGCTGGATATAACGAAATAAAGAAAATGACTGCAGCTAAACTGAGATTATCGAACCTGAGACTGTTGCTGGAATCAATGATCTCCAATTGAAAGCCGACCAAGGTGGTCTGATCCAGAGGACATTTATTGCTGTATAAGGAGCACTAGCCCAAGAGACTAGACAAAATTCAATAAATACATTTTTCATTTATGAGTGCAGTGATGGCCTGAACAGTCAACTAAGACTCTTTAACAACAACAACAAAAAATTTATTCATTTCTTTGGCCTTTTGTTAAATCTTTTTGATGCTTCACAGAGGTTTAGGAGAAGCTGTGGTCAGGGATCAGGAGCTCAGATGCAACTGCCTGCAGGTAATAGTCATATAAAAGATAAAAGGGTCATAATATTGTATGGCATCCAAGCAATCAAAATGAGCATTGGCAGAGAAGAAAAATGAGAAAAAGAAGCCTGAGGTACACAATTCAAGTTGCATGTTTCCTTTAAAAAGAGATACAGAATAAATCCTTCTTCTTTACCATTATAAATTGCTCTTTATCATTATTATCATTCCCATGTTATTTAAGGTGAAATCTAAAGGTCAAAGTAAAAAAGCAGCAGCATCTAGTTTGTCTTTTCCAACATAAAGTATAATAGTTGAAACTAATATTTTTAGTATTATCTTCCTAAATAGTCACATGCTAGATAAATGCTGTTGTTTTTCAAACATGCAACACTACTAGATTCTTTCCACTCCTGAAATCAAGCCAAATATTTATGTGTGATACAGTTTTGTCTCATCCATTCTGAAAAAAATCCCAACAAAACAATTATTTGTATTTGGCCTTTCTTAATGAAATATTGCTGAGATTCTCATCTTAAACTTCGGTTGTGAGCAGAGTTCACCGTGGTTTTGAAGATCAATGTTATTTTACATTAGAACTCACTCAGGCTCTCAGGATAAACAGTTGTTGAATGAAGAAAGAGAAGATAATGTTGAATAGGACTGTTGTAAAGAGGTGATATTTTGTTATATGCTTTCAAGTGATTATTTCAACTCTTTTTTTTGCATCTACAGGATATCACACTTTGGTAATCCCATGATTAATCCCACAAGAAATCATTGGAGGACTCAGGGCTGCATTTCTGAGTATTAGCCAAGGTTTGCACAGAATTCATTGCTCATTCTTCCCACTTCAGTTTAGGCACCTACATTGGAAGAAAAGTCACTCCAAGCACCTTCTTAGGGTGATTCAGGAAACTGCTATTTCAAGACCTCTTAAAGACTCCTGCATCTTTCCACTTCATAGATTCCCAGCTGTTACATCCCAGGTGAATCTTCTGGCTAAAATTACGTAGAATGAAACAGGCTAGAGAGCAGACTTTGGACTGGACTTCAAAAGAAGCTTAATATTAAAGATTCTATCTTTCTCATTTCTTCCTCCTTATTTCAGAATATGATAGCTCTTCTCTAGCTGGCAGAAGTAATTCCTGGGACAACTTCTTTAGCTATTTAAAACCATATATTTCAGTAAGCAAGCAAGTAGCCAGGCATATGTTAGGCATTTTATCAGTTGCATTTTCTATGACATTCAGTTCATTGGGAAAGATGTCTTGTTGTGGAAGCTTGAGCACTGCACAGAGTTTGGAGCAAGTTTGAAGATCAAAAGCAAGACACAAATAACAGTGTATTATTTGAATTTATTTTTTCATTAAAAATACCTTGCCCTGCTACAGTACTTAGTGTATATTTGAATATAGAAGTCTTCCTAAATTGGACAGAAAAAAAATCCCAAACAATCAAAAGGCACAAACATCAAAGTTTGTCTCCTACCAGCACCAGAGGAACATTAAGCATATATATCTGCATTTGGTGATACAGGAATTTCAAAGAACATTCCTTTTTGCATCGTTGTGCATGTCTCTTTATAGTTCTGATGGAAGTTACAAATAATATTGGTCAAATAGTATTATGTTCACAATTTTGAGTCAACAAAATGGATCTCAATTTGAAGGACTTCATATTTCGTTCTGATTTATCCATTAATTTCCTTATTAAATAAAAGCTAAGGAGGACTTTAAAAGCTGAAAGTACATTCCATAAGAAAAAAGCTTCCTAATATTCCCTTTTGCTTGCAATACTGCAGACTCTTGAAGTGACTCTACCTGTTCTGTATCAGCTTCCACAGCTGGCATCTTTCCCTCATATTTGCCTTTGATTGACATTTCTATGGCAGATATAAGTAATCATCTGCTTGAGAAAGTAGCATTAAATATTATTTAATGCTATTCCTTTAATATGCCCTTTATATGACTTAGCAACTGGTAGTAAGGAGAAATAGCACTATATACAACCAGCTGGCTTCCCATGAACCACTAACAGACCATCAGCAAGGGGTACCACAGTATTTTGACCTCAGTCACAAGGCCTGGGAAGGCTGGTTTAAGAATATATGTTAACTGTGAGCAGACATATCGCTAATGCTTTGGAGAGAAAGCTACATTCAGATGTCTGAAGACATAATTATTTCTTAAACCCTGAAATATCCCTCTGTAGAACAATCCCTCTGTATTTTGCTGCTCTGGACAATTTGTCCACAGGTTAACTGGCAAAGTCCCCAGCAAGCACTCAACACATCAGGGGAATCTCTGAATTAAATCACATCCCAGATATTAATTCTTTAGAGAAAAAAAAAATAAAATCACTGCTAAGTAGAGTATTGAATCATGCTAAAGAATTCCATCAAATAGAAGTGATTTCTGGCAAGTTAAACCCTGTGGCAGAGATTTTCAAAGCCTTATAAGGACCACAGATGACCCATTACCATTATTTGGCCATAAGGCATCCAGAGCCCATGTCAGCTTTGAAAATCGCAGAGTCGGTGAGAGATATTTGTTCACATTCCTATTTCATGTTTGGAGGGTCTATTCTGTTACAGTTGAGTAAAAACAGATTCTGCGTTCACTTCAGTAGGATTAGTCTCCTTCATGTGAGGGGACTAACTGGGATTCATGTCTTCCTATTGTTCTCTGTACAGCCTTTATCAAAAAGCGCAGCCCCGCAGCACCAGCACCTGATGTACTCAAAACAGGGAGATATACTGTGTAGCTCTGACCTTGTCAGAGCCTGCAGGGAACCACCAGGTTAATCCAGGTTAAGTGAGACTCTGATGTTTAGAGCAGGTCTGGTTTGCAGCAGAGTATCTGTCTCTAGATGGGGATGGTAAGAAGTGTCCAGAAGCATTATTTATAAAAGAAGATAAGTGCTGGCTAACTTTCCTGCCTTATGCTTATATCATCTAATTACTTTGGCATGGTGTTTTGCTCTTTCATGTTCCATGTCTGCTTTCTGCTCTAGCAATTCACAACATTCTCCTTCCTATCTTTTACACTTTCTTTCCCCTTCCTTCAGACACACCAGTAATAGATACAACCCTAAGTAAACTTAGCTTCAGGGTTTTATACGTCCTCAGTGTTACATAATTCATGCTTCCAGTTTCCAACCAACACAACTTATTTCTTTGGCTGCAAGACAATACACTATAGTGGGCACACTTCTGACTGAGCGGCTGCTAGACCCCTGTATCAATATCAAACCATCCCAAAACCAGTAAGAGCTATGAATCCCAATAGATAAATTCTGTAATCTGAGGATTTTTCTAAACAACAATGAAAACTGAGTAAGGAAAAAAAAAAAAAAAAGACATAAAATATGAAACTTACCTGGCAGCAGAATCATCTTCTTATAAGACACGGCCTTTCTTCTAATACTGCTGTTAGTACAGTATTCTTTAGACTTCCCAGACTGTTGTAAGAGTAGAGGCTTGTGGCTTTCCTCCTTCACCTATGGCTGTAAGATCCTTCTCAGGCCCATCACAGTCACCTCCAGCATTTCCCTCAGCAGGGGTTTCTTTCTGCCTCTGTTTCAGAAGCTTCTCCTGGCTGTGCATGCTCCGTCACTTGCAGGGAAGGACGTACCTTCTCATCTTTCCTCTATCCTGGGGCTTTTGTCAGAAGAAGGGCTGCAAATGAGACAGAGACAAACTTCTAGAGAACACAAGACATGGTAAACCACAAGCAGAGAAATAAAATAGGCATCATCCTGAACAGAATGGAGTATTATTTCCATAAATTTTAGTCTTTGACTGCTGTAGTATGTGAATTTGCTAGAATATGTTCTTACCAGCTTTGAAATGTAAACAAGACATAAAAACCCCCAGGAGCAAATACTACCTGGAGCCATTACAGCCTTGTGGGTACCTACACCAAGGGGAAGCACTTGTGGTAGGGGAAGATGAAAAGCTGGACTAAAAAGACATCTAAGAAAATGTGGAAGATCACCCTGGGCTTCCTATCTTGAACAGGACAAAATTTGTCTTGTTTGATGCAAGGATATGATGCTGAAACTCCACAGCATGGACCTCAGGACTACCTCCATATGTCTTCTGCTGCTGGAGTAGGTAGCCTGACATGGTCTAATAGGACAAAAGCAGGTGAGTTGCCCCAGGGAGGAGCCTTTGCCTCATCCAAACACATTGTCCACAGTCTTCCCTGGACACTGAGAAGATACTTTCAGCTTGAGCTGTATCAATAATACTTTTGCAGAAGAAGCTGATCTGTCCAGGTGTGAATATAAGCATTCTACATGTTATTTTCTGCAGCATATTAAATATTCAAATGGCAATGTATGTGCTATTGAAAATGTGTGAATGTGACACAGCTCTTGCAGCCTCAGCATCTGCAAATCCCTGAAGCATAACAGGATTTTTAAATGCTTCATCTGTTTGATTTTCCTTACACTAATACACAATTCTTTCAACCTCACTACCTGTACCTCTTTTTTGAGTTTGCCGAATTGCAGCACCCTAGTAAAGTTTCACAAATGTATCTAATTTCATCACAAATGTATCTAATTTCATTTCCTAATCCCAAATTGAGGTAACAAGATACCGTTCCTCACCCAAATGGTCTAATTACAGGGTATTAAAAAATAATAAATCTCGCATCAAGATTTCAAAAATCATCAGGTCGCTGGCAAAAGAGTTTATGTTTAATCATAATTATTTTTAGGAAAAAGATTTAAAATGTAATGTAAATCTTTTTTGCATCCATTTTTAAACAACTCATACTCTTATACTTGTCTATACACAAGTGTGTATCTGACTCTAGCATTAATTTATTGAAACTAGATCAGTAACAGGGGAATCTTTGATCTGCACAATTATCAATTAGATAATTAAAATCAGAAGAGTGAAAATGCTTTGAAGATTTATTAGTAACTTAATTTATTCTCAGATACTAATTTTCTTAGCATAAAATTGAAAAACATGAAACAACAAAGTATGCATGCTGGCTCTGTAGTGGTCTTTGAACTAACAAAGTCTCCTATGAGTTCCAGGATGTATATTCTGCGTTATTTAACTATACAGTACATGTATTCCTAAGAAAATATAGGCAGAGTCTGTGAGAGATAGATTTGTGATTAGTATTGTAGCAAGTAATAGATCTTGATTTAAGGTTTTATGAAAAAAACAGGCAAGTTTTGAAGTGCTTAAATACATTTTCTCTTCAAATTTACTCTAAAAATGCCTTCGCCCTGGACTAAAAACAGTGTAGATGCTGTCATCTCACTTGAGCTTTTTTTCTTCACTACTATCTATAGAAGTTATGAGGACTGAATGTATAACATCAGGCAAATTGGATCATCTCATGATTACACATAATAGCCTGCTGCTTAACATGATTAAAACTCATCCTTTCTTACATGGATTAAAGAAAACATTTTTAAATGTATGCATTCTATTTGTATTTACCAAAGGTGCTACACAGTAACTCTCATGTGCAAAAGTAGAGGTGCCATATATTTTTCTTCCAGTTAGGCACAGTGATTAGTCTGTAATTACTCTTCTTCTGAAGCTAAGTATTCATTGACTAATCCAAGTGTTAACTTGGAAACTTAAAGGACAGAAGCCAGCTGACACAGTGGAATAAACCAGAAAAACAAATATAGAGGTGGTAAATATATATATATTTAAATATATCCATAAAATAGCCATAAATATATCCATATAATACGTTTATGGAGCACTGGAAACAGATAAAAACCAACAAAAAAATGAGGCTTAGCCTAATTTAAGCACTTAGGTACATGAAAGACACATTGAGTATGAATACTACCACAAAAAAAAACCCAAGTTTTTGAGGTTAAAGAGTTTTTTGGAAAAACATAGTGTGCAAGTCAAAACAATGGAGATGGATAATTCTAGATTATAAACTTCAGGAATTAAAAAAAAAAAAAATCAGTTTAGAAATATTCTTCTGGATTTTATAAGAAACCAAAATAGTTGAGGTAGCCCGAGAGGAAAAAAATAAACCAACACAACAAACCAGATTTTTG
>JAOEGS010009492.1:20137-39891 GCA_025447755.1 Corythornis vintsioides
GTTCCTGGGTGACTTGGTCTAGGTGATCCTGCTCAGGCAGGGGGTTTGGACTAGATGATCTTCTAGGTCCCTTCCAATCCCTAATATCTGTGAATCTGTGCAACTGTGAATCTGTGACTCTGTAAAACCATTTCTTGAAAAATTAGTAACATTGACAGCCCAGGAGTCTTTTTGTGACAAGGCCTTTCCAAAACCAAGGTCCTTTCCTGCAGAACACAGGCAGTGCCTGTGCCCCATCTCAGAAAAAAAGAAGCATGCCAAAGCATTTCATCAGCAAGCCACCAGACTGTTTCATCCCTTAAATATAGAAAATTACCAGAAATGAAACTATATATCCTATCAGCCACATAAGTCTACCTCCTCGAGGAAGGATTTAAAGAACTCCACCATTCAAGATCTATTTGAGCCTGATTTTGAAGGCTCACATCAAGTATTCTATTCCCTTCACATACCCAAACAAGGAGATGCCGTTTGGTACTATCATCTACAAAGAAAACTGGAAAAAAAAGAACCATATCCCCTGTGAGTAACATAAGTTTAGAGTATGAGCATTCTGCCTGCCAGCCCACAGTCTCAATGTGTTGGGATTTTTTTTCTATATGCAGAAAAGTTAAATAATTGAAAAATCAAACTGCATTGCAGATTAAATCCCAAAAGTTACCCTGTTCTGTTGGATACATCTACAGCTATTTGTTTTAGGAATCACGCTCCCCACCATACATGGGATATTTTCAGTATAGGTTTCAGTTAGGACAAAAATCAGGAAAAGATAAGGTATCTTTTTTTTTTTTTTTTTCCTCTAAGTATTTCTACAGTATTTGTACCTTAGAAGGAAACACAGCAGAGAAACAAAGCAGACCATCTGGACCGTAAACAAGCGTGAGTTATCTCTTCCATTTAGATGGGTATTTAGGTGAATGTTAGTTTAATCGGAAGTGATCAACACACCTTTAAGCTAAATGCAAAAAACTAGCCCAGTGACCCGTTACTGCAAATGTGAAATAGAAAGCATCAGCTCTGTCAGATGAAAATAATCTCTTTCCAATGACCTGGAGCTGAGTAAAGACAGAGTTACAACTTCTTAAAGCTCTCCATACAAACAGTAAGTGGAATGACACAATCTCTGGCATTCACCAGGAAAAAAAAAAAAACACACACACACACACACACACACACACACAAAAAAAAACACAAAAAAAAACCAAACAAAAAAACCCAAACAACCCACATTTTGCCAAGTTAATTAAATGCTTTTACTGCACAATGTATCGCTTATTGTTCAGAGTGGTCAGACACTATGCCGAGCAAGCATCGTCATAAGCTATCCCTCTCCTCCCTAATTTGTTTCAACAAAGCCTACAGTATCCTCCTCTTTATTTTTTAATTAGCATTCGGAAAGCGTGTCAGGATGCCGTGTCCTTCCTCGGGGGGCAGCTGGGGCAGCCCCTGGCAGCAGCGGCAGCAGCAGCCTCCACCGCCTCTGCCCTTATTCCATGTCTGGCAACTGGCTCGGCCACCACTGCAGACCGGGCAGAAAGAAGAGCTTTGTCTCATATTCACATGCTACACAGTGTATTCCCCACATTGCTTCTGGACACAAACAGGGCCAGAAAGTTCTCACCAGATGAATTTTTATGATAAATGGAATGTCACTGCTTTCAAGCTAAATGAAATAGGTTTCATTTGATAAACTGTTCACTTGAGAACTCACAAAATATTCACTCCAATATACCTTTAACTTTCAGAACACAGTCTGATCATTTAAAAAAACCCAGCTGGAAGTGTACCTCAAATTTGAACATCGTTTCTCTGAATTACTTTCCAGTAATTCAGAATGCAAAGCAGCATTTCCAGTAATTTGTGCCATTCTGATAACTTGGAATAGCCAGGAACTGAGTTCATGGCTGCTTTGCATTCCCAAAGTGACAGAAAACAAATGGATTGTACTAGGGAATTCATTCTTTATTACTTTCTCTTCTCCCTTCCTTCAGCAACATTATTTCAAATAACTAATGCATCAAAAAAAACGAAAAACTTTTACTGAAGAAATAAGAAAATCATACATAAAAGTTGCAGTATTGTTTCATTGGCTAATTTTCATACTTATTTTTTCTTTCTTCAGAAACCTTCATAATCCATAACAAATCAATTCAGCCATGAAAAAGTGCTTAGTGCGCTGCAAGGCACAGCACATGAAACCTGTGGTGCACCCTTTCCAGGAATACACCCTGTACAAAAACACACACATACACACACACAAAGTTGTAGTGTGCTAATGGGGGGCCTATAAGGAAGATGAGGACAAACTTTTTAGCAGAGTGTGTTGCAACAGGGCAAAGGGTAATGAGTTCAAACTAATAGAGGGGAGATTTAGATCAGATATAAGGAAGGCATTTTTTACACTGAGGGTGGTGAAACACTGACAGAGGTCACTCAGAGAGGTGCTAGATGCACTATCCTTGCAAGTATCCAAGGTCAGGCTGGATGGGATTCTTGAGTAACCTGATGTAGCTGCATATGTCCCCGCTTACAGCAAGGGTACTAGACTAGATGACCTTTAAATGTCCCTTCCAAACCAAACCATTCAATAGAATATAATTCTCTTTCTTCATGGGGCTCATGCAATTATTGGTCCATTGTAGGACCAGGGAGAAAACTGCACTATCTGATGTATACATCTGCTTACGCAGAAGCTCAGTAAAGAGAGCAGAGCTCCGAGCCCTAGCAGAGAAAATAGGAGTAACAGTTTCCTGAGGACTGCTAAGCCAACACACTATTAAATGTACCGTCTGACATTGTTCTGTTCTTCCACTCTTGCAGCTACCACATGCTATGGACAAAATCCAAGTTAAACACTCTCACCAGAGCATGCGCCAAGACAGGCGAGTAGGCCTTGGGCTTCGCCAATACAACGCGGTTCTATTCTCTATTTATTTTTGTAGTTCAAAGACCTGGCAGTAGCCCATTTGATGCCTGCCATAAGGACCAATGCACTCCTGATTACTGCCATGAGATTTCCAAGCCCACAGACAGCATGTATTCCAGCATATGCCAGTCACTAAGATAGACTATGTACAAATAGCAGCGGGATTCTCTGAATGAAAGAAAAAAGCCAGCTCCCATTTCTACTTTGAACCCTCTCATGATAGGCTGCCAACTTGAGGACCTTGCTTTAATCACAGCAACCACATGAAAGAGTTTATTCTGTTTATCTTGGTTCATTTAGGAAACCAGTGATAAGTCTGCCATGAAAAAATTCCATCTTCTCCTGGAAGCTGGCATACTTGTCCCAAGATATGGGCTTTGATTTCATTTTAAGTGCAGTTATTTACAGTCATATCACAGAGTCCATGAGTTCTCTCATTCTACCAGATTACTTCTTTTCCCTAATAAGCACATTGTGAATACTTCAATATTTCTCTCAAGCACAATAGCATCTCTGAGTGGAAGTGGTGGAAGAAGGGCAGCAGATCCTCCTAAAGCCACAGCTCAAGAGTGCAGGCTGCCATCCTTGAAGTATGCACCCAGCCAGGCAGCAAGAGGTGATGGAAGAAGAGCTGTGGCCCACATGTCAGACACATCTGACTGACCTTTCTTTCTCCCACTAGGCTTTCTGAAGAAAACAGGACAAGTGGACTATTAAGGAAAGCTATCAGACCAGCATCCAGCTCCTAAAGATGGAGCATTACTTTGCCATGGAAATAAATAACAGCAAAAAATGAAGATGCAGACAAATTGTAAATGAAAATTATATAACTCTCTTCTTCATGAGCTAGTTTGGGGATGTTAATTTTTTTTTTTTTCTGTGGAGAATTATGGATAACCAAACAGGGACTCTTGTTCCAGTAAATCAGAACAGCATATACTTCTAAATTTTGCTACCATCTACAGACTACTGACTGCCCCAGAGCTGTTTGTGGTGTAGACAGATTCTGTTGTGCTGTTGCATGAGTTTTCTAGGCTCACTAGGTACCACATTGGGTTTATGTGTCAATGAATGCCATAATCTCACTGCTAGTAAGAAGTTTTAGAAGGTGTGAAATGAAGCCCGGGGATTCAAGGTAGTGGGTGTATTGATGATGGGAGTACTCACTGGAGGCTGCTGGGGCACAGGGTGTGAAAGGACTTCGGAAGCAGACAGTAGCAGTCTGCTGTAACCCAGTGAAAGACATTTATGGTTATATTTGATTCCTGGAAGCTACATGAAGCCTGAACTTCTGGCAAAGACATAAATGGGAATGAAGAGGAAACCTCTTCTCATATTTGCAGAAAGATGCATAATTTTCAGATTCTGAAGGATCATTATCTTCAACACAACCATTTTTCCTCTTGAAATGTAGGTTATATTACTACATTTACTTATGACTTCTCAGCCCTTGGCACCCATAATTCAATTTTCCTTTTTAAAAAACTGCTGAAGTCTCTATGCTGATATCTAAGCAAACACCATATTTCATCTCTAACTGTATCCTGTTTAGTCTGGATTTGTTCACAAGCAGTAGATTTGAATTACAGCCTTGCAGAATAATCAGTAATAAACACACAAAAGTGACAGGCAATAAGTTAATAGTTTTCATGGGAGATAACATGAGATCTTGACAAAACTTTGCCATATGGTGTGATTGTGCCAATTTACCTCTTGCAGCAAGATGTAGTTATTTGTATTGAGTGATATTAGGAGATGCTACTATAAATCTTGCAGTATCTTGCAAACCTGCAATTACTCTCTACAAGTGCCCAGATGGGGATTATATCTCATTATATCAAGTGCTATGCAAAAAACAAATGTCTGGCTGTAATTAATGGGGTTGGAAACTTCAAGAACAGATCTGCTGATGAAAAAAACACAAATGGTCAGAGTTTCAGCTCGAATAACAACTCAAATGACTGTGTGTTTATGTTAACCTTGTCCAAAGTATGTAATCATCCCGAGAATGCAAAACTGGACCGAATCACAAGAATTACTTTCCTTGCAAGATTTCAACTGTGTCCTTTGTCTCTGTTAAAAATATGTCAAAAAAGTTTCCTTTCTCATGTTACAGTAGCATTTAGATTTCTGACCTTTTTTAGAAATAGAAATAACAGATCCCTGGAAAAAAAACCCAACAAAAACAAAAACAAAACCAAAAACAACAAAAAAAAACCCCAACCAAACCAGTTTTATACAGCATTAAGGTTAGAAAAAGGTCTACTTTGGTGGAAGCTTAAACAAGAACATGTTTTATGTGTGAACTGATTCCTCTGAACACCAAGACCAGTTGTTTGCTCACTGAGGTGTAACACAGCATTGCCAAATTCCCTATTATATAAGCCCTAACCAAAGTTTCCAACACAAAACATTTCCATTTCCTCTGCCTGGAACCTTAAAACATGGCACTGAATAATCAGTTCCCTTCATGTACCACTGTAGCATTCTGCAAAGAAACATCATCCCTGCATTTTCCTGCTCAAGTTCATGGCAAATCCACACATTTTGCAGTGTTTCAATTTCAGTTGTCCAAATAACAGATTTCCCCAAAGAAACATCTTTGGACGACCTCAGGTTCATGCCAGAGATGACCAGCTATAGAGGCTTGGGTTTTCCCCTGAAGATCTGTAACATTATTAGCTGAATAGGCTCAGATGAGTATGTATTCAGATACACTTTTATTAAAATTGACTTTTCATATTAGTCATGATCAGATCTTTATGCTCCTAAACATTTCTCCTTCAGTGCCAGAGTTAAAGAAAATTGCATAACTTTAGTCCAAGTTATTCTCATTGTCTAATAAACATTTTGATTAAACTCACCAAAGGTTGCTCTAGTTCCAAAATATTTTTAAGTATTTTGAGACGTGAGTTTTCCGTTTTCTCCAAAAATTACATATTATCTCTATCCAGAGGAATCATAGGACATGTCAGATCAGATATTTAAGGTGTAAAGTGAAAGATGAAATTTTTCTTTCAAGAAAAATGATGTTTTATGAAGGAAGGCTTCAAATTTTCATTTTTTTCTCTCAGAAGTGTTAATAAGTAAAACTGAAAGCACTTTCTTTTCCTTTCTACTGAAAAATAAAGCAGAGGTTTCTAAATTACACTTACCTACCTTTAATTTCAGCCTCAGCAATGTCATTTGTCATCCAGAATCAATGTCAGGCTTGCACACCTATTAACAGAATTCCTTTTATTGAATCCTTGCAACCCTTGCTAATGTGTAATCCACAAAGCATGAATGTTCATTTTGAGTTCAGTCTACAGAAAAAGTAACCAGGAAAACCACTTCTCTGCCTCCCTTTCCCTCTAGCTCCCAAAACCTGTCCTGGAAATGTTTAATAACCCTAACCCTGCAAAACCACTGTGCAAACGGATGCTGCTTCTTAAACAGACTGTCATAAATAGATGATGAATGAGGGGAGCTGTAATGGCTATTTTTAGATGGATGACACAAGTTTCAGAGAAATCCTTATTATTTTTTTTTTTAGAAAACCTTTTGAATCAACCTCCTCATATGCAGCTACATCAACCTACTTCAGCTTTCCCTACAACAAAAGAAGTGATGTCCAGCATCGTGCCCAGGCTTTCTGCTAGGTGGAAACATCCTGCTGGCTCCATGGACCAGCAGCTGCCACTTAGCAATGACTTGGCTGACTGTGGGAAACTACAACCCACACATTTATTCTCCCGAATTACTAGTTTGATGTTCTGACTTTTCCTTGCAGTTTCTTCTATCCGGTCTGTGCATAATGAAATTCTCTCTCTAATTAGCACTAAAGATGTGAATCTCATCTTTTCCTCTTGCTACAATTCCTGGTTACTTAGTCCCACTTGCTGCAATTTTGCAGTTGTTATTTCTGTCTTAACACTATGCTCTTACTAGAGAACTGAAATGTTTGCAGTAATTGGCCCTAATAGCTGCCCTTGAAAGATTACTGCTGGTTTATGTTTAGGAATACCAACTCCAACAAGACATGCCAACACTTAATTTGTACTTGAACCATTTAGAAGGTGAGCTGACTTTGATCACCTTAACCCTTAAAAAAATAATAACATAAAAAACCCAAACCACTAACAAAAATCATATCTCAAACAATATGAATAAATATGCTGAAATATATCCATGTTCTTGAACCCTCTGAGTCTCTTTTTGGATCTATGCAACTCTTAACAGGATAAGATGCATTTTGTGCTATTTATATATAGTTTGTTCAGGAGAAACTCCCCGCATCTGGGAAAATATGACAGTGTATACAATATACTGAAACATTGCTCTGAATTTTCTATGGGTAGGGAGTTAACAAGACAGAGCTCTGCCTACAGATTAACTAAGAAAATATTACCTGGATCTAATGATATGCTCTTGCTTTCACTAAAATAGCATAATGCAAACCAGAATCAAATTCTGGCTCTGTATACACAAAATATATTTTTTTCCATCAAAAACTAGAATAGATTAATGTGTTGATTTTTATGTTCTGCTACAGTCCTTTAATAAAATCATCCTGGAGTTTGGAGGATTCAGCTGTTGTATTTAAAAGGCATCAGTGTCCAGATTGTAAATGCAATCATTTCTCCCTCTCTCCAGCCCTTAACAACAATATTACAACAGAAAGAATCAAACTGTGCTTGTTAACATGCTTGCACAACTTTCAACCTAAAAAAAAAAACCCTAGTGGTTTTATGTGTTCCACTAATTTTTCTAACAAAGCTAGTAGAATACACTTCTAGCAGAACCCACAAAACCGGTATAACACTTCTAGCATAACAAAACCAGGAGAACACACTTCTAATCCAACAAAAAACTTAGATACACACTCAATTTTAATCTTTCAAGTTGATGCCTTGACATCAGTTGAAATACACAACAGCAGAAGTGAATTGTAATAGTATTATTCCCTGCCTAAAAAAAACCTTCAGCCAACCAACAAGGAAGAAAACAAACAAAAACTTCTAAGAAATTAATCCCAAATCCATGCCCCCATAAACACCTAAAAATATTTACTTTTTTTTTTTTCTCATAGAAATTAGAAACAAACAGAAAGTTCTGGCCCCTTGAATGGGTGCCAGGAAAGCTTCTGTCATCCTCCAGAAAGTGAACTTACAGCAGGTAAAAAGGTGGCTTCAATAAGCCCGAAGAGGGAGCAATAAAAGCAAGAGAATTATTATGACCAGCCTGGTAGGTAGTAATTGTAGCTATAAAACCATTGCTATTTACTCACTCAGGTTTTTTAGAGCTAGCATGTCAAAAAAAAAAAAAAAAAAAAAAAGGCAAAAGGATGAAGAGATGATTTTGAGAAGCTCATCATGTTCAAGAGAGCTGTTGAACTTGAAAGCATGAAAGGACTCAAAGGGAAATTTTATTTTTGGGCAGCCTGCTCTGTTTTTCTGAAACATGATAAAGACATGTATGTATGTTCACTGTATGAAAAAAAAAATGTCAGTATAACTTCTTCAGATTGATAAATTTAGAAATGCTTCTTGACTGAAAGAAAATGTCATTTAACTATGGGAGAGTTATGCAACTGAACTCAATATTTGTATTAATACTTAAACATGGCATTGTTAGCTATGGACAATCACTCTGCTGTAAGTAGCTTCACTGGTACAATGTGTATCTTAACGTTTATGATCAGAAGATAACCATCAATTTTCTTTGATCCTGTGATACGGAAACTATAAAACTGAGTATCAGAATTATAAATTTGTAATCCAAACAAGGACAAGGAGTATTAACTAAAAAAGTATTCTCTAACTATGAGAACACATATTTGGAGGATCAAAAACGTCTACTGAACTTCTGAATAAATTCAGTATTTCTACCAATTTTATAAGAATGTGAAAGATACAGACTTAATGGGAATTACATGCTCTGACTAGCCCTGATATTGCATAGAAAGTTGTTAAAATTAAAAAATCTTCATAGAACACAAATTGTAACAGTTTGTTAGAACATTAAAACATCTAATATTTTAAACAAATTAGTAACTTATTCAAATAAAATAGTTCCTGAGGACTTATTCTTAAATCTAAGTGTAAAACACACCAAAATTATAATTAACATTTTGTATCATAAGAATGATTTTATATCATTTAAAAAATCAATAAATTTTTTTTCTTGTACTGAGTATGTTATAATTAATGCCTTCCTGTGGCACTTTTAAATTTCTATGATATTCCTTATTCTGATAAAAAATATGTTCTAAAATTTTGTTTCATCTGTTTTGCAGTTTAATAAACATTATAAAATGAATCTGAATGTTGTGAAACAGAAATGTCAGGAGAATTTTTAAAATATCTTTACAATGTATATACTTCAAAAATCAGGGGTCATAAGAATATTAGAAATCCTCTACAAATGTTAACTTCTCAGTTGGAGTTGGGATTTTCAGGGACTAATTTTCAATATAAAATGGGTGTCTGGCTTTCTGAGATGAGCTTGTGAAAATTACAACTGTGTAAGTAAAGAACTGTTGAAAGTTTTTATTATAATAGTTTGGATGGAGACAAGCCAACCAATTCATATCCATATTACAGCACAGTGTGTCAAATGTATTATGGGTAGATGCTTCAAAAGATTGCTGAATCTTTTACTTCCATAGCTCAGTTACAAATATGATTGGATTGAATGCAGTCACCACTAGTAACTTTTCAGTGACCACAGAAATGCCTGTAAACTAATTCCTTGGAAAACAGAGCTAATTGTCAATTATTCATTATTTTTTAAATAATTTAAGCAAAGACCTAGTTTTCCTTTGGTGGGCTCTATAGATAAGGTGGCAGTTCTGCAGGTTTGTTTGTTTGTTTGTTTTTTAGTCACTGTGGAAATTTTTATTGCTTTGGGGATTCAAAACCAAAAAAGCAATTAAAATACAACTGCTGACTGAAACTGATGGCCAAGATTAGTTCCAAAGCAATCCAGCTCCCCTCTGAAATCTTTTGTTACAACATCTCACACATTTGGTATGTTGACTTGTCTTTTTCTGGCCACAGTATGGCCACAGAAGCTACAAAAACGTAGAGAACCATTCACACAATAAATTGCTCACATTGAGTCATGATTCAGATGCACCAAGGCTGCCGTAAGATATCCAGCCCAGGAAAGACCAGGGACCAAGTGGAGCTGCAATAGCATCTTGCACAGTCAGTTTGTTTTTCTGTCTTTCAAGGCAGAAGTGCCCAAAGTTTTCAAGGCCTCTGCTTTGTATTCCTCCTTGGCTTGCTGTAACTGAGATAGTGACTTATAAGGAAAGAATGTATCCTAATGTTTCACAAAAGCATTTCAAAGGCATTTTGAAGGACTGCATCCTTTTATTTACTTTTTTGTTTGTTTGTTTATTTTAAGTGCTGGAAAAAAGATTAATGATTTTTAAAGAAAGGCAAACTAATATGTGAAAACAGCATACATTTGTAATGTCTGTGGTTAAAAAAGTAAACGAAGCTTCAAGGTTAAAAAAATATAAAAAGGAAAAATATATACCTAATGTACATCTAAAATGTATACTTAACTATATAAATAGATCCAAACAATCCATGCATTCTTCCTGTCCTAATGTCAAGTTTTTTAGTTCAATGTCACAACATAAGAAGCTCCCATAGCTGGGAGCATTCCACACCACAGCAGGAGTGTTAAATGCTTTGTTAGCAAGAACAGAGACCAAGAGGAGATCAAGGAATAAAGGGCCTTCAAAGTCTATGCTGAAGGCTTCTTCTAGTATTTTTCATGTATTTTTTCTCATCCCCAGCAAGAGTGACAAGAGAAGCTATTTCTAATTATCTCAACTACGAATTAGTCTAGAAACCAAAGCCAGTCTAGTTCTGTAATGACATTAATATCCAATAACTAGGTCACATTATCCACAATTAGTACAGAGTTCCTCGTGGAAAACAACTTTCTATATTATCACAGGACATGAATAAAATCTGGGATGTATCTAGTTCAGTAATAGATTCAGCCAACCAGAAAATTAACCAAGATGCAGAACTAGCCACTAATCCAATAACTCAAATCCAGTAACACAAAGATTCCTGCTGTATGTCAGGTATAGGTTTCAATCAAACCAGTGGGGAGAAAAAAAAAATCCAAAGAGTTGTCTCATCGAGTCTTTGGAGAAAAGAGAATTTCACTCAGAAATGGAAGACCAGATGCTTTCATCTACTGACTATTGCTCAGTGAAGCAGGTAGGCAGGAAGGATATCAGGAGCACTCTCCTGGCTCTGATGATGCTCCAGGTAAAACTGGATTAACCGTGTGTGCCTCATGCCCGTTTGTTGGGTGTATCCTTCAACATATTTCCTAAACCTGGCATGAAGAGCCCTGGCAATTAGCAGAGGAGTGCTCCTTGGCAATGAATTCTGCATGTGGGCTGAGCAAATTTAAGAAAATCCAGATCACGGAAGTCCTTATTATTTCAAATGTCTTCCAGCTGTTTTCTGTCAATCACAGTACTTCAGTACACCATGAAAGTACCATGTTGCTGAGAACCTCTGATGCCACAAAATATTATGAGATTATGAAAAGTAAGAATCTATGAGAAAGGATATATTCGAACACCACAAGGAAAAATGAAGTAAAGACTATGCCTAATCTGTCTAATCCACACATAAAGGGTATCTGGTCCTGATCTCACAAATTTCCAACACACTCCATGCCTAGACTACAGCCTTCAGGACTGTTCTGCTTTCATGGAACAATATATGAGAAGGAAGAGCGTTAACATTGATTTGTTCCTTATCTCTAGTTGTAAGTACCCAGAGTCCCACAGTTCAGATATAGCTTACATATAAGCTGATGACTTACTTGTTTGGAAAGAAGGTATGGACAGGTATAGGTTGATCGAGGAAGCTGACACAGGAATCTCATAAGCATGTCAGGTACCATATCTTTTAAGTCCAGCTATGTATACATGCAACAATGCAAGAGACTTAAAGATTTTTTTGGCGTTTATGAATATTGTATTTTTTTTTCCTCATGTGAAGACAAACTTAAAACAACAGAAATATCCCAAGTCATCTATCCGTAAATGCAGACAGGACAGCACACTTGCTTTCACTGATTTACTCAGTCTATAAGATACCAACTTCTCTCTCAGTGGAAGAGAACTGCTTGCTTTTTATATGAAACTATGTTATTCAGGCTTGACAAATAATTCTTTTTTTTTTTAAAAAAAAATAAAAAATAAAAAATGTATTACTTCAACCTTTAAAAATAACTGCAATTAGCAAAAGAAAGAAAGGCATAATTGAAAATGTTCATCCTTAACTGATTTATTTCCTTCTTTCCAAGGCCCTGACTAGCCGTGCTGAGATGCCTTACACTACAAAGAACATAGTCAGACATTGGCAGGCCCATTCTGTATGTCTGTGATATGTGGTTATACACTAGACAAATGTCAAGGTTCTTAAATTTTGACTGAGCTACGTTCCCTGTGGTTTCATTGTAGAGGTCAAGGTTTTAATAACCAGGGCAAATGTATTTTTAAGGTGGGATTATGTATTTACAAGGTTTTTCATTGTGGTTTACTCTTTCTTGTAATAGCACTGTTATGAGCTCTAGTAATGTATAACATGAAAAATAGACTTTTTCTTCAGTCATCTTTGAATATGTATTTCTTTTTTGTAACTATAACTTTTCTTCAAAAGGTGGTAACAAGTCACAATGACATGCATCAACAGTCTTGAAGAATAAAAATAAAGCTGTTTTCAAAACTGTTTCCCTCATACTACACCACCATTTGAGAGAAGTGTAGTTTTCAATTTGCATGGTAGAGATGCAGTAATCAATTGGAAGGTGGTTGCTGCCAGGAACATTTGGTGTCAATTACAGCAGGGCTGGAGAAAAAAACATGAAATATATATAATTTTTAATTTTTTTTAAGAAACTAGTGAAATCTCACGCTTTTCTTGGGTTTGTCAGCAGTGAGGATTTCCTGCATTTTCTGTTCTGTCAAAAGGCAGCTTGTCCCAGCAAAATGTCAAGATGTCTTTATCTAATTGCCCCACTTGCATTCTCAGCAGACCAGAAAGTTGTACTATTTTCATGAGTAATAATGAGAATACTAGAATGTGATTATTAAATGCAGACATCTGAGGGACACAAATTGTAAAAACGGAGGACAATTTTCCACTTACACTTAGTCAAATGGCTGCCACTATTATTTTTGGCACTGGCCCAGGACTGCTGCTATTGGTGGCCACATACTTCAGAGCCCAGGTCTGTCTTTAGGCCATGAGTAAGTTAGCCCATGAATAACTTAGCCCATTCTCCACTTAGTTCATTCCCTACCCTTCTGACGTAGCTATGGGACAGAATCAGGCCCTTATGATCTAACAAAAAAACTGTTCTCAGTGGATGAGTAGAGGAGTTGCACTTTTCCTAAAAGGATTTTTTAGGCTGTAATAAAATATAGATGGACTGGAGCTTTTAGTTCATAAAGAAAACTAGGGCTTTCCGGGTTGAAAAAATGACCTCTGATGAATAATAATGTCCTTTCTTGTGGCTTCAGAACTTAAATCCCATAGGTTTTCACCTTTTTCCATCACATAGAGCAGTTCTTTCTCCATAAAACAAAGCTCCAGCCCACATCAGTTTTACCACTTACCTTTAAAATGTCATTTTAGGCTAAAAATGTGCTAAATTAATTTTAAGTATGTTCTGCCAATCATAAAACAAAAACTACACATAGGCCTCCACAGACAATGTAGAGTACAGAATCTGTGTCATGTTGGGAGAGAAAACAGCCATAGCTCTTCATAGACTTCTGGTGAACCAGTAGTGACTCAAACAAGCTATTCTTGATTCCTCCAAAGAAAACCAGTAAATCCTGGTTTTCTTTTTACTCTGTCCCCCTGGCACATGAAAGCTGCATTGCTTTATGTATGACCAAAACATACAAGTCACACTTGACTTCTGAGAAAGCTGGTCACCTGTTGTACAGATGGAAAGGCTCCTCCTGGAGTGAACTGGGGAATCAGAGGGTGTCACTGGGAGTTAGTAGGGCAGTACAGGTTTCCCCACAAATGATGAAAGTCTACAGCCTGGCATTAGTAAACTCCAAGTAGACAATTTCTCATTGCAAAAATAACCAACCAAAAGCAAACAAAACCCAAGCAACTTTCTTGATCTGGCACAGTCTCTAGTGTAAGTTTTGCAAACTTGTATCCTTGTATCTCACTAGAGCTATAAAAGGAGGCCCAGAAGGTGATCTCATTTCTACCACATCTGGAATGATTCCACTGGAGTCACTAAAATTCCTCTCTTGTGCCTCCAGAACAACAGGCTGCAATTACTTCAAAAAATGTTAGCCACCAGAAAGGGTGGGGGGAATTCTCCTTTTCTAGGGGCACATTTGGCTAAAACATGCAAACTCATGTCCCACATATTACACATCTTCCTAGAGCAGGGCACTAGCTTTTGGAGTTGCTCTAGATCCCCATTTCACTCCATTGAAATTCAGATAATTTCATTTTTAGGTGCCTCAAGGGTTGAGGGCAAAGTACAAAGTCACTGAAGTTTTTAGCTCTTGATTCTAGACATAATGTGCTCACTACTAATGTGATGCTTTATTACACATTAAAAGTTACTGAAATAAGCTGACAATTCCCTGACAATGTATTTGCATCCCACAGAAACGAGGATAACTTGAATTTAAAAGCACAGTATGACAAAAAGTATACTTTTTTTCAGAAGTCCCTACAATTTTCCTTAGAAGAAAACACAATTTTCTTTAATTCTGTCTTAGTCCTGATTATCAGGATTTCCACTGCTTTCAAAAGTAGTTGTTGCTTGCATTTGGGAGGAGAGCTGATGGGACATTCTCTCACCACAAAATTAGTATTAAAATTAATATACATTCTAGTCTAGTAACTTACTAGCATAACTTATTGTACAGCCATCTCAAACTAAAGGCCAAAAATAACACTATTTACTCACACTAGTTTGTTTATATGTGTTTCTAGAAAAACTTCACATATTTCTCTGCACAAGACACATTTTTTGGTCTAATTAACATTCCTGTTTTCTATTCAATATTTTATCAGAATAAGTGTGACAAAAACTTATTCTTCACTTTAATGCCTTAATGAAATTAACTATCTTAATTCCATTTATAGACAATACAAAAACTAAAGGGAATCAACATGATCCTTTCTCTGGTCCCCCACTGCCAAGATTGTTTCTAATTTTACTTTGGTGAAACCTGGGAAATCTGATGTTAGCACTTTTCTGTCTCTTCATATTATTAGAGAAGAGTTGGCACAATCTCATTTTCTATCACTCAAAGACCTCCTCACCTTCCCCTGGCTTATATTTTTTCCCTTCACTCTCCTTCCACCCACTCCCAGTCATATAGTTTTCGGTAAATTATGGTAAGCTTCACAACTCTATGGGTTTAAAATAAACTCTCATAAAATAAAACCTTTTAAAAAAAACCCCAGCAACAAAAAAAACAGCAAACAGAACACATGCAGAGTGCTTAAGAGAGATATGAAAAAGCTCTCATTTGACTACCCTCATTTGAGGACAATTTTTCGCAACAGACAAAATGCATAAAGAACACGAGGAATAAATTAGCAGGTCATCAACATCTTTGCAGCCACAGAACCCAAGGGAAAAAAATATGAAGAATAGTTAGGTTAGATGAGTCAATGGATAAGTCATATATATATATAAAATAAATACAAGAGGGTCACTGTTTGTTTGATCCCCTGAAATTACAAAGACAATTTTCTTTTTTTAAAAACTTTTTTTTTTTTTCTCTACATCTCCTAACTTTCAGTCCCTCATTCCTGAGTGCCTGCAATGAGTCGTAAGGCTCTGAGCTGAATATTTACAGTTCCAAATAAAGCGCTAAAGCACACACAGGTTTGATATACCTTAAACAGTCACCTAAAGTTTGTCACTCAATGTTAGAGGAAACATTTGGCAATAATGGTCTAGTACAGCACACAAATAGCATGAAATTTTTAACTTCCAATGATTACACGTGTAAAGTAAGTATTTTACAAGCCTTGTTATTTCAGATCACTTAGAAATGTGAGGGATTTGTCCTTCCTTTGAGCAGAAAGTAATGTTTCCTGCTTTCAACTGTCTTATTATTACCAGATCTATTGCTGCTGCTGCAGAAACAAAGTGAATACATCAACAAATCAACAAGGAAAGATTTATTTTTCTTAATATGTTAAATGAATAGCAAATGACCCATCTGAAGTCTTCTCATGCCAAAACTGGGACTTAAAAACAACTGAATAATAGGAATATAACACCTTGCTGCTACAATTTAAGCATTCAGAAATTCACCATATGCTTGACATATGCTAAAGGTCACAGGCAGCCAATGGCAAAACATAAGAGAGTTTCTAAATGATATAAATTATCATCTCCCAGCTAAAAAGGCACTGAACCCAACACATAATAGATTTTAACACTGGAAGGACCTAAACTATTAATATTTTCTAGCCTGATCTTCTGCAGTAAGTATTTGGACTGGTTGTAATCAATAAAAGATGGATTACCCTGTTTTCCATATATCATCCACCCTCAGATAAACCAGCATTCCTTGAAATAAGAGTGAGTAGATAACCCTCAGATAATGTATCAGTTAATGCAGGAAGCATCTGGCTCCAGACAGTAGGTGAAAACTATGACAGATTCCCTCCGTCTCAGCCATCTTTCTCCATCCTACCACCTCATCAGTCACATGTGCTTCCCTTAACCTGTCACTCCTGACACGTGTCAATACATCAGTTCAGTGTAGAGAGCTGCTGGGGGGTGAGGAAGCTGGGGGCACAGAAGGAAGGAGACCTGGAGAGGATGGGGGAAGGCAGCACTAAACACTGACTGGGACACCAGGACATGGAAAGGGAAAAGACTTGTCCTCATAGGGCAATGAGTGATGTGAGGAAAAAAAAAAAAATCACACTATCCTTTATTTTCATGGCTTGAGAGCTCTCTTGGCTTGCTGGGGTCAGGTTGGCATATGAAACTCTGGAATTAAAAAATCTCCTTGTTATTGTCATGTACATAATGTGCTCATGCTGCAGGGTAATTCCTAAGTACATTAATAAAAAGGTATGTGTGACCAAGATTATTTATATAAGGAAATGTCTACAACTACTGGAATTTCACATAAAATATCAAAAGTTCATATTTCCATAATAAAGTAATTCCAAAACGAGCCCTAATTTACTATGCTTCTGTGTGCAATAGTCTTCAGCACCTGACCCCATGTTCACTCAGCTCAATTTTTCCACAGTGCTTCTAGTTTTTCCCCCAATTTCTAACTTTATCCTTTCCATAACCACAGATTGTTCTCTTTATTAATTAAAAATGGAGCAGAGTTAATTTATACTAGTTGTCTGGCTAACAGAGCATTGAGACTGACAGCCCATCAGCCAAGTCAGACATGGCAGCTGCTGAGCTCAGACTCTAAGAAAGATGAAGAAGAAAAGGCAAGGGACACTAATTGAAAGCTCTGTCATCTACCTATCCACCAACTTTTATCTATCTGTGACAACAAATTATTTCCTGAGCGCTTTCCACCACTTTAAAATGTTTGTGAAACTGCCAAATAGGTCATAGACGGAGACAATAGAACAGTAACACAAACTTTCCCCTAGCTCTCAGTTTTTGCCCAGTGTGATTATTTTCTTTTGTTTTGAATCTTTACAACTCATATCAGCCTTCTCATCAGAACAAAACACCCCACATTTTGGCCTGTGCTTTGTTGTTTATTTTGATGTATCTTATCCTTATCTGATGGATCACCAAAATCTATTCCTGATGTTATATTACAGCTGAAGGATACGACTTCTTGGATGATTTAAGTTTAGATGTCATGAAATGGGACTAATTGCATTTAAAAAAAAAAAAGTATGCATACCACAAAAATTCTTTTTTTTTTTTTTCCTGTGGATTATATTATGCTTCATAAAAGCAAGAGGTAGGAAGAGATACAAATATTAAAGTTTGACTTTATGAACTGAATGAGGAAATAAAATTTAGAAAGAGATATGTAAATGTTATAGCAACAGAAGATTAGTTTAACACTTTGTGAAGACAGAAAAGTCATTTGTCTTTAAAAACAAATAATTTGTAAATAATTTGCTGGTTCCAGCTTCTCAATATACAGACAATAACAATATTCATCTTATTAAGTAATAGATTATTACAGACCTGACCTTGGTCTGGTTTAACAACCCATTTTATTGCCTTTCTTGCAATTAGTTACCAAGCAAATGATATTATCCTATTTCAGCCTTTGTCAATTACAGCCAAAATCCTGTTGGACAAAGATATCCACATGAGGTATTTGCTCTACTTTGATAAAAAAAACCAAACACCTGCCCATTTGAAATCCTTACAGTTGCAAGGCTTCCTTAGGATGTAAATGCTTATTGCTTACTTTAGACACTTACTATAGCTTAAACAAAATATTTCAGTGGTGGATGTATCTGTCACTTTCTTTTATCTGTTTGGGGGGGAAGACAACTTCATTACGTAAACAGAAGACATATTAAAATCTTATGTCAGGTTTTTTCATAGAATAAAGGTGATTTATCAACTTTTAAAATCATACATGCATGTCTTGACTTTTAAGCTATTTTTGCTGTATTGAAGTTGCATGGAAAAGGAATGTTCCAAGATTAAAGAGAATGATTTTATTTTTTCCACATCTTACTAGGATGGAGGGAAGGAAGAAGAATAAAAGATGAAAACAAGAAATATTCAATTTTTTTTTGTTCAAAACTTCTAAACCTTTTTAGGAATTCTGGGTAACTATAACTCTGTATTATTTCCAGTAGACTTCTTAAACAATATTTGTATTTTTGCATCTGAATGACAAGTGATCCAATACCCAAAATGACCTAGAATTCTGACAGAAGGATTTTCAAATGAGACTGCTCATGTCAAACTCATTTCTTTTTAATTATAGCACAGAGATAACAATTTCTTGGTCTTTTCCCCCCTCTTACGGGAAAAAGAAATGAGTTATAGTTACACTCAGAAAAATAATTGGGTCATTAAAGCAGAAATGAGCCACCTGCATAAAAACACAGACTAAAAAAAAAATCCAAACCAAACAAAATGAAAACATTGACCTTTGGCTGCCGTCTAGCACTGAAAACATCTGAAGTCACCACTCACAGCCATGTTTGACCAGAAAGCCCTGTAACAGCTTGACAGCTGCCCAACCTCTGTCAGTTGACCTTTATCCAGTAGATACTCAAAAGACTTTTTTTCAGGGTATCATGACAGAATACAACCATCCACAATAAGATTTCTTGCTGATGCTGCTACAGCACAAGTGCTATGCCATGGCCTGTGAAGGTGGATGTCTCAGCTCACAGTTTCAGAGCAACCAGAACCTCAGGATAAAAGGAAGGAGTGAGAGAGTAGAAGGATGCAAAGGGGTATCTCTGGCTAGCCTTGTTGATTATTTACTTTGTGGTGGTAAATCACTGAGAAAATTAAACCATATAGCTGAGATGGGGAAGAGCTGGAAACAACTCAAAGCCTATTTTTATAGCCTATCTAAAACCAGCTGGGGTGCTAAACTCAGAAAGAGGCTCAGAAGAAGAGCAAGAACATAATCCACCAGGCTGTAGAGCTGCACTCCATGTTGTACAAACTTGCACACAGATGCCTACACTTTTATGCTCAAATAAAAATGGGGACCAACAGGGATTCTAACTCCTTAAAAATTAAATCATAGAATCATAGAATGTTTAGGGCTGGAAGGGACCTCCAAAGGTCATCTAGTCCAGCCCCCCTGCAGTGAGCA
>JAOEGS010009493.1:15429-25896 GCA_025447755.1 Corythornis vintsioides
ATATACATGTATGGTCAAGGGCAACAGAAAGATGCATCAGAGAACATACAAAATCTTAGAACAAATGATTTGGACAATAGATGGGCAATGCTACCAAGACTGCTGTAATATGTTCCTTGCTGTGTACCCTGAAGTTGGGAGTGAATTGTATTTTCCTTATTCCCAGGCATTGGTCCAACTAGTGCATATAGAGACTGTTTATTCAGATTTTGCACACAGAGAAAAAAAAAAAGATAGCAAAGATAAATTCAGAGAAAATAACTGTTTTTTTAATGTCTGTTTTCTATTAAGGACTCCCTTCTGACCCTTCTAATACTGTATTTGGAAACAACTGACCTATGTATAGGATTATAATACTTGCTAATGTCCTTTGGAGAAAAAGTTCTTTTATTTGGAAAATAGAATGAATGAATAATGAGGTATACAAGAATACTATAAAATAATTAGGAAGTGATTCAAAGGTGCTCATTTACAATGGAGGAAATTAAATATGTAAATACATTATTATCACAGAGGCAGTTAACAAACAAATGAGCAGGGAAAAAAAGATTGTGCCTTCTAATTAATCATTGTTTAAAAGACACCTGTGAGTTTTATCTGAGCAATGACAACACTGAGAAATGCAGATGGTTGCATTTTGCTTTCTATAAAGAATTTCTTTTACACATTAATTACATGGGGGGGGGAGGGGGTAAGAATGCTTCCTGTAATAAGACAATTTGATTTAAATATATACAGTACAACTTACATATCATTTAAATATTAAAGTAAACTGTTTAAATAAAGAATTTAAAGACATCTTTCCTTCTTATGCATCTCTCACACTTTTATCTACTTTCTCAAAGCAATAGGAGCTGCTAGAAACTCCATCTAAAATATTTGTCATAGAAAATGTGACCAATTAATGTTTCCTACACTCCTGTGCTGCTTCTTTAATACTTCATAATATGGTGGCACCTGAGATCTTTCTAAGTATTCAGAAAAGTATTCTTGTATCTACATAAAGGATTTTCTATTAAAAACAAAAAAAAACAAAAAAAACCCCAACAAAATTAACAAACAAACAAAAAATATCAAACAAAAACCAGCAAACCAGCAAAAAAAGGAACGTACAACACATCAATTTCTCCCAGTACACTGGAAACATATTTTTCATAGAAATAAACACATTTTGCAACCTTTTCTTTTTCTCCTTTACTTTGATAAAGTAAAAGGTACATAGCAGGGTGTCTTGTAACAAACTGTCTCTTGAAATTGCAACAGGACATTCTATATGCCTAGTGGCTATTTAATTTAATGGGATTTTTATTAGTGTACAGCAGCTGGGTTATTTAAACCACGGGGGTCTTTGGAAGTAAAAGCACAATTTGAACATGAAAAAAAAAAATCAAACCCATGTATTTTATTTTAAAAATTAAAAGTACTGCATTTTGATTTGCATTTTAAAAAGATTTTTTTCCTAACAATGTGATGAAATTTCATTTCTACTAAGTATAAAAAAGAATTCAGTTCTTTAATTGTCATTACATAATAGTCCAATTGCTTGAGAACCTCAAAAAACTTTACTGCAAAAGGACATTATCTTTGCACCTAAAGCATGTAAATGTTTACATCCCCAGTATTCTCTTTTTTATTCTATTTGAAGGATCATTTCTATTTACTTCTTATTTTCCCATTTCAGTCTTTATATTCACGGGGGCAGGAAAGTGGATGTACATGGTATCCACAATAATCTGAAATATCTATTAAATATAGCAGTCTTTAGACTTTTGGATCTACTTTGACTGGTATTCCAGTTAGCTTAATTTTGAGTTATATTTTAGAATGGCTCTATATTATTATTTATTATTTTTATTAACACCAACAACATTAACTCCCATTCTAATGATTAGTTTTACATTGAAGTTCATGAATATTTTAACCTTATTTCTTAAACAACATTAATATTTCCTTAAATGAAGCATCAAAACCTATAATGTCAGGTTTCAGCTTCACACTACAGAGATTTCAAAGGAAAAGTTGTTCCACAAGAAAATAAAGGTTTTATTGATAAATGCTTCAAGTAGCTAAGGATCATGTGAAGTCCAAAAAATCTATCTATAGTTCTCTGAATATAAAGTACTTCTGTAAAGTATTGAAAGTACTACTGCACATAAAGGACAGCTTTTAATTCAAAGACCTGGCAATTTAAACAAACTCTGCCATTTGTAAGAAATATCTATTGATATGATTCTATTCTGTATGATTTGAGATTGACTTGCTCTTCATAAATTGAATTAAAATTTAAATTAAATGTAAATTAAAGCACTTACAGAGGTATTTATACATAAGCTAAAGCATTTGCTTTGTCATTTCCCTGTTTCAAAAATAGAAGTAACCTAACAAGACAAGGCCCAGTTAGATCTTTTGGAGGCAAGTTACCACTTGTCCCTGAAAACAATGAATAATCAGATAGAAATAGTAAAAATGAATAATTTATTTCTAGATCAATTTCACATTGTTGTCTGACATTGCAAGAATTCACAAGTAACAGCTAATCGTGGTTTTAAAGATTGAACTAGAAATCTATATTCATGAAAAGATTTACGATGAGAAAAAGAGCTAAAGTGACAATGAGTGGTGGGTATGGCTCTGAGCTCACTTCTGCAGGACTAATTCCACTGACTTTGATTAAGTTGGCAGGTTTGCTTGTCAGCTCTAACTCACCACAGTCTAAGTGGGTAGAAAAGTATAATGTTTTATATGAGCAAGAAAGTAATTTACCAAATGTCAAGAAGAATTTGTGTGTGAGGTCCAGACGTCACGTAAGAAAGAAAAATAATGTAAATTATACTCAAAGATATGAAATCATTGGTTAGATACACTACCCTAAGATGAAGATGTGCCATTCCAAGCTCAAATATGTAATTCAAACAGTTGTGTTTAAAGTTTTCTTGCTGAGTCTATGGAAACAATTAACTGCTGAACAACCTGGTTTGATTTTAGAGTGACACTAGAGACAGAATGCAATGTGACTACCAAACCATCAGGGGAAAATAATGTCCTGCTTCACACTGTTCTCCTTCCCCATAGTGCTTAAAAACACAAAAAAAATATCATTTATTCTGTACTTTAATGACAAAACAAACATTATTCCAGGATCATCCTACAACAGCTGAATGTTTGGATCTTGAAAAATTATTCTTACAAGTTTTTTTTTTTAAGATAATGGATGTATAAGAACCATGTGACTATTTTCTATTTCTTTTTGGCAAAAAAAACCCCAAACAAATAAACAAAAAAAAACCCTAAAATAAAAACAAAACCAAAAAAAAAACCACCAAAAAACCCAACAAAAAAGCCCAAGCAGGGTCTCTGTCTCACTTTGGAATCTGAAGGCTAACAAGGTGACTCAGGGACACATTGTGCTCCATACTGAACTATGCTTCTTTCAGTGAAAATGCAATTTCATATTTTTGGTCACAATGTTCAAATTCACAGCACTTAAAATAAAATAAGCAATAAGAAATCAGTAAGAAATAAAAAATAAAAAAATTACAAATCTGATTGAAAAAGGAGTTAACATTAACAGAGCATCCAATGACAAGCCCCTGGGAGAAAAGAGAACACTTTTCTCTCACAAAATATAACTGTTATTAACTCAGGTTAATAATTTGGCATTGTAAAACACATGACAAGAAAAATAAAATATAAATAAAATATAAATCTTAATACTGACTGCAGGTATCAGAGTATTGGATATTACAGCTACAGATACTACAGATTACACTGTCATCTTTTCCACAAGTCACCACTCTGCATATGTCAAAAGTCAGCTTTCTAATGCTACCAGTTTTACCCAAACACAAATTATAGCATATTTGCCCCTCAAAATAATGATTTTTACTTTAAATTAGTGTTATTTTATTATGACATATGGTCTCTTCCCTGCTGAGATTTTAACACTTGAAAATACATGTAGAAATTCTGCCTTCTCCCAGAAGAATCATAGTAATTTACCTCTGTGAAAGGCTTTTACACCAGAGCAGGACTTGAGAGAAATCAGTGAAAAAGAAACATTGCCAAAGCAGAAAATCTGCTTTTAGCCAGCAATATTCTTGTTTTATCCAAGGGCTACAGTTTACACTCTGTAAAATGCTTGGTTGCTTCATTTTTTATCTTCTGATAAAAAGAAAGACAACCTTCAGTCTTACATCATTCTGCTTCAAAAGACTTATGTCAGGCAGGGTAATATCAGTTCTAAGATCACTAGAAATGTATTTTTATTGCATGTCTATAGAAAAAGCATGTTATTAAAGAAATAATCATATTATAAGAAATTCAGCATGCTAGAAGGTAAAGGATATATGATGCATAGTCTAATCACCTCTTTAGAACAGAAAATCCTGACTGGGACTATTGCACCTAGCCATACTTAATTCAGTGTAAAAAAAAATAAGTGAAATTTAAAAGCTTCATACAGAGGTTCTAATTGAATTTATGTGAAGCAAAACTAATGCACTGTTTGGCATGTTTGAATCATCTCTGCCTAGAAGAAGCATTTTGCTTCTTCCCATGGCTTGTGAGCAAGGATGCTGGTCACAGACCTTACCCCATGCTGCCAAAGTGTCCTAAGGGGTATCACTACTCTGTGAGTGTAGATGTGAGTTAAAAAATCAAACTGTGCAATTCACTTGCCATTTAATCTCCCATTTTTCTAAATCAGTTATAAATGTAATGCTACAGGTGGAGGGTAACTATGTCACCACAAAAATAAACCAGAAGATAAATAAGTAGTATATGAATTATGAAGATATTACTACTGAAATATTTTGGAATCTACGTGTTGTGGGCTTTTCTAAATTTTTATTATATTTTTTTTTTAATACAGAGGAAAAAAAAAATCAGGATAAATGCATTAACAAAGAAAATAGTAACTAACATCCATTTCTAGAAAAAGTATATCTAGTTTAGAACACAACTAATTTAGAAAACAAAATGCATTGACAGGTTTCTTTTTAAATGTATTTATGAATTGTTATGAATTCAAGGACTTAGACTCTTTAGATAGTATTTTCTTCAATTTTTGTTCATTTGTTGGACTAGGCAGTGACTAAAGAACCTTTAACATTTATCTTGCTGTTAAATCTTACATAAATTATTGTATAAATGCCTGTGGAAAGAACCAAGAACTGGTATGACTAATCCCCAAAGGATCTGTTAGTGAGCATCAGTTCTCCCTATTTTTTGGCCTTTTTGCCTGTTGACATTTATTGTTCCTTTTTAAAGCCATTAGGAAATTGCAAAGTCCCTGGTGATAGAAGACCAGAAGAAATGCTCTGCAGCAAACTAACAGGTCTTAGAATCTTGGACTGTTAAAATATAGGCAGTGATAAGTGTGACCTTTCTGGATTAGCAGCTCCCTACTACCAGAAGAAAAGAACATTAACGTTCTAAAGATGCGTTTACTTACACAAATTAGTCAAAACCAAATTCACACATAATGCAAATTAATGTGAATGAAATATAAAAACAAAAGTAGCTTTTGCTTACTTGTCTAATACTAAAATTATTTGGAATTAGATGCATAAAAAAACCCCCACTTGGCATGAATGTAAGTAGATAGAACCACAATTCCTGTGTCTCCAAATGACTCAGAGCTACTAAAAACCTCGTGCCTGAGACCCTATCCTGCACTTAGTCTTTAAGCCAAAAAGTAAAGTTATCCTCACTCTAGATCTGAAGCTTGATCCAAGCTGTGCTTCTCTGTCAGCTTCATGGAAGGTGTCTGAAGGATAAACAATAAAATCTTTCAGAATGAAGAATGGTTTTGTGATTAAAGAAGGATGCTGAGACTAGTTCCCAGGCCTGCCACAGTCTCCCTGTCTGACCTTAATCTCTCTATTATTCAGTCCCTTATCTGTAAAATAAGACAGTAATACTCCCATTCTCCCATTCTTTGTCTGACTTGGTTCTCTGAACTGTCTGGTCTTCGGAACCACAACTGATTGCATTTAAGCATGTTTTCTGGTCTACATAACTACAACTACATTTTAATCCTAGCTGAGGTCACAGAGGTTCTTCTAATACAAGTAATTTAGAAAAAAAAAAAAAAAAAAGGCAAAAAAACACTGAGTGTTTTGAGAATAGGCTCATATCTATAACCTGACAAAGTAATTCTGAAAAGCTTTTATATTAAAACCACTGGATAAAAGGTCTACATTGGCATAAAAATAAGTGGTAGTGGAAGGAGCAAGTGATGAAGGAAATGATAGCAAAATATTTTTGCTGAAGCTCTGGGCAAACACCCTAATTACTAGAAATAATTTTTGTAGCTAAGCAGTAATTAGCAGTATCACATTTTATTGTGGATATGGACATGTGAGGGTCTGTTTGCATGTTCTCCCTACATAGCAAGTCAGGATATTACCCCACTTCCACCAACAACAAAACTGTCTTAAACCAGTTCACATATATAGGAAATGTAGATTAATTCAAATACACACACACACAAAGTTATTTATTATATAAAAAGTTATCAAAGTACTCTGATCATGAGTATCAGAAAAGGAGCATGGAGGTGAACTTTACTGGACATCTGCAAGTCTGCATCAAGATTGGAGGAAAAGATTTCTGGACCTTGTCCCAAGATGCATAAAACTGTACCTGTCATGGGGAACATTAAGTACCAAGGCAGCTGTTAGATAAAAACACAACTAATCAAGCATGCATCATCACAGAGGGCAATTTTATGATCCAGAAAGTAGAGAGTTTAACTTGTCTGCTCAGACAGTATTAGCAGAAATCGAGAGAAAAAGTGACATTCAATACCTTTCAACCAAAAGCTGCTTCAGTTTAGCAAAGTAAGAAACATTCTTCCTGAATGAAACTATATAGAAATATTGTATTTATATATATATTTGTGTTTTGTAAGAGCAATGGTGAGTTGTAACTCAAATCTTCAAAGGCCATAGAAGCAGCAGATTGATCAGCACACTAATTCAGAAGCTTAAATTAAAAAGTATGTATATATACAATTTGATATAAAATATGCATTTTTGGAAGGAAGATATAAAAGATTTAAGGCAATTATTACCAAAAAGAAAACAAACAAAACAAAACATGGTCAGAATGTCAGGAAAAAAATAAATCCTTCATGGGCTAACAAGGTCTCTTCTTTAGAGTTGTAAAGTACATATCCTACAACTGGAAACAAAAGCAGAATAGATGCTAGCAAAATAGGGTCAAGGTTGTAAGGAAGATGTCTTAAAATCTAATAAATAAACAAAAAACCAAACACCAAAAACAAACTCAAAGACAAACAAGTGTGATTTAGGTCATTAATAAAGAGTGGGGGTAAAGTAGGAATACTTTATGTTCTCATAAGACTCAACTTGAAAAAAGAGAAAGGGTTAGGGCTATACAAAATGAGCAAAGAAGCTTTGTCCAGTTCAGAGGTAATAATGACCTTGCAGATTATTCCAGGGTATTCAGGGACTCAGCTAATGAACTTACTGAACCACTTCAAATTGGTTAAGCTATAGAGAATTCGAGTACCTGAGAAAGCAAACCTACCAGTGATTGTGAAAAAGGAAGAGAGATGAGATTAATCTTTAGGAACCATATATTTAACTCCATTGCTTCAGAAAAAAACATATCATAAAAGAAATATAGGAAAATGATATGAAGAAGGCTACAGTTTTATAGTATGGTTTGAAAAAAGACTAATAAATATAATTACATCCTCTCCAACCTTCTCACACAGGCAGATCTGGAAACAAATGAAAATAAAAATTGAAAAAAAAAAAGATATTTGCAGTTTATCTCTTGAGAAGAGAACGTAATGTCTCTCCTTCTCTTGCACTTGCCCTCTCTTCATCCACTTAGACTCTTTGGCTATAGAGTAGGGTAGGAGGTACCTGGGGATATGTCTTCTTCTCACATCTTTTTGCCTAACAGAAGAGGATACAAGCAAATATCCCACCTTATGTTATGGAAATACCACCTCAAAAGCCTGGCATATACTTGTTCCTCTGTGATACCAACACATCTGGGACAAGTTACCTATAAGTGAACACTTAGGAGATTGCAGTATGAGACTTGCTTCACAAGAGGGTCATATCTGATGAATGAAGAGAACATTATATACTTCATCATAAAATGAATGGATGAAAGAAATGCAGCACAAGTCCAGTACATACACATCTTGGTTTTATGCAGCACTGTGCAAAATTAATGGCAGTGCTCTTGGATGTAAGCAAATGGGAAGTGAAAATATAGAGAAGGACAATGGAAAGGCTAATGACAAGAAGAACTGTAGTGGCACCCAGTGTACAGAAGTGTGCAGTGGTGTGTTACAAGCATCAGTGTTATACCTGGTCTTACTTAAACATGCTGCTGAATGATTTAAGGCTGGGGCAAACCACCATGGTAATTAAATTTCAAGATGACACTAATAGATTCTGAGAATGTTAAGAGAACTCAAAGACTCAGAACTATAAAAAGCAGGCAAAATATGGGTAGAAAATACCAAGGTGGAGGTACAATTGGTTTTCTTGTGAACTATTTAGCTGGGAAAAAATATGAAAAAAATACATTCTATGATAGAGTAATCTGGAAACAAACACATGAAAAGACTTACAAGGGATAAAGGACAGTAAATTAGATATGTGTTTATAAAGTAAATTTGAAAGAAAAGGTCAATATGATTTGTGAACTGTTGGAGGGATCTTATCATGACAAAGGCATAAGAATTCCCTCTTTGGGATATGACTAGCCAATTGAAATAAAATACTATAGGCATACTTAGTACTCTGTTCTTAGGAGTATATAGAGAATTTGAAAGGAATTCAGAAAGAAGCAGCAAAAATGCTCAGGTAGTTAAAAAGTTAAAATGCCTGGATATAAAAACAAGAGTTTTTAAGTAATGAAAGAATATAATAAATAAATAAAGAATATAATATACTCAGGTAGTTAAAAAGGTAAAATGCCTGGATATAAAAACAAGAGTTTTTAAGTAATGAAAGAATATAACCATTGGAAAGGACCAGTCACTATAGGATGAAAGGCATTATAGACAGGTCAGCAAGGTGAACTCAAGAAACTGAATTCTGAACAGGATAACTATTTGGTCATGCAAAGGAAAGTGAGAGAAGTCCATCTAACCAGACAGACTCAACTATACCAGGCAAAATACAAAAGACAAATAAACAACAGCGGCCAAAAAAGTGCATTTTCTATGCCTGTGTTCATTTTTCTTTATTAGAAGAGTAATATTAAGAACAATATAAAACACAGTATGCCATGCACTAATAAAGTAGAATAATGAATCCAAGAGAAGTTTCCCGTTTTTCTATATTATAACTTTTTTCCTTAGGACACTACTGAAAAATAAAACTCCTTAACCAAATGTCATGAGGACCAAAGTTCTGTTCCATGGTTTTTAGCAAATACACATATTAAAAGTTAAGGCAATCACTATTGTTTTTTAACAGCACTTACAAACTTAGAGCAATGACCAAAATCAAAAATCAAAATACAAGGTTTTGTCCAATACTTAATGCAATTATATCTTTTACATGGAGACTCAAGTTGAAACAATGCTTTTGCTCCTTCTCGTGAACCTAGTGGATTTTTATTTGGTTGGTTTCAGGTGAAACTGGACATGTGCCACTGATAAATTAGTGCTAATGAATTCCTGAGCTGAATGCACCACCTCTGAATTTTCAGCACATTTTAAGAGAAGATCAACAGGCATTAATCAGCCAGCAAAGCAGTAATTCATGACTCCAGTGATTTCTTCCTCAAAGGACCAGCAAATGCAAATAAAAATGGAAGACTCAGAAAAAGAATCTGACATGCTAACAAAATCTGAATGCTAACAATCCCTGTTTGTCAATAACTGAAAATAAAACTAAATGCATGGAGGTCATGGCAGCATAAATTTCTCCAAAGCATTTACACTTCTCTAATAAAAACCCCATTTTATATTTGTGTCTACAAACTTTTATCAGCACTACTGCATGCTGCAGATACTTGTTGGAGGTACTTCTGCTGTCAGATTCGCTTTGAAAATATGGATTAGTGCTCACTTCCCTCTCATCAAAGATGGGCAATTCAAATTTACCTGTGGACAGGAGAGACAGAAGCAATACTGAATGTTCACAGCCAGAGAGCAACATCCTTATGCAGCAAGAATCTCACAGGAGGCAGCAGCCAAGAAATAAATTTTCCCACTGTCTCCACTTCTCCCATCTTTCTTGCAGCAGCTATTGACTCAGTTGCCCATTGTGAGCATTAACAGCAGCTGCCACAGCAAGGTACACTTGTCAATTTCATAATCTACTAGCACTGTCCTTGCTAAAGTTGTGTTGTCCAGCATCATTTTTTCACCTGGACAATTATGCATTTTTCAGTACAGGTGGGAAAGAAATACTGTCTTTTATTTCTTTTTTATAGAATAAAATAATAATAAAATGAAATATTTTA
>JAOEGS010009494.1:0-21097 GCA_025447755.1 Corythornis vintsioides
CTAGGTGCCCCTGCTGTGGCAGGGGGGTTGGACTAGATGATCTTCTAGCTCCCTTCCAACCCCTGACACTCTGTGATCCTGTGACGTAAACCCCAGGTGGGGTGTGTGCCTGTGCCGTGGGCTAACACTGCTCCTTCCCTGTCAGGGCTGCGAGGAGCCATGGCGTTCGCCCTGGCCATCCGCGACACGGCCACGTACGCCCGGCAGATGATGTTCAGCACCACGCTGCTCATCGTCTTCTTCACGGTGTGGGTGTTCGGCGGGGGCACCACGGCCATGCTCTCCTGCCTCAATATCCGGTGAGTATGGCATGAGTGGGGTCTCCTGGCACAGCACCTTCCCCCCCCCACCCTGCTCGTGTGGCAAAGGGTCTGCTTTGAAGAGGCGAGAGGAAGATTGCGTCCTTCCCGCCCTGAGCACACGCCCACCCGGCACCGCTTGTGCTGACCCTGTGCTCGTTTTCTCCTCCACAGAGTCGGCGTGGATGCGGATCAGGAGAACGTGGTGAGTGCAGAGCTGCCAGCAGCCTCTGCAGAGGAATCTGGGCTGCTGAATGCCCATCTGTTCCCTGCTCCCTTCCAGCTGTAGGAGGGACCTCCTGTCGCCTCTGGTGAAAGCTTGCAGTCAGTGGGAGTCATGGCTTGTCTGTGCCCTCTGTGGTTATGACGAGGCTTCCTTTTGCTCTGTTGCAAGAAGGGCACAGAAGTGACGCTGGTCTCAGTCAGCCCACGTTGCTGCTGTGATGGATTTGGTCTCTCCCTTGCTGGGCCTGAAATAAACAACAAAATGTGTGTCACAGGGCAGTACAGAAGTGACATTTACCAGCCCAATGTATGTAGCACCTTCCATTCCACTTGCACTCACAGGTACCTTCAACCTCTTTTGCCCCCAGTTCCCTAAGATTAGTTATGTGGCAGCCCAGGAGCCACCAGCTGTGCTGACATAAGTGCTGGAGCTCTGTGGCACTGGGAAGTTTTCTGCCTGGTAGCCCTGAGCTCTTGCTTGTGCATCTGCTGCCCAGTTGTGCTGTGGCACATTGATTTCCATGCGGGTTCTGTGCCTTGGAGGTTCATTTTATTCAGAGCCATTTACTGGGCTGTTCACCTCCTGGAGACAAGGCATCAATTGCTAAAGGCAGCCCAGAGCTATAAATCTGAAAGCCAAATGTCTGTGAAATACATCATTGTATTCATAGTCCCCTCCAAACACTTTTGTATTTTTTTTTCTTTGACTATAAGGAATCCAGGACACCCCATAACACAGGATTATTTGCATGCAAAAAATCTCAGGCGAGATTTGATGCAGTTTGGACCCGTCAGTCACTATTAAATGTGATGTCTGGATGCAGCTGCTGGCTCCGAGGCACTTTAAACCTTGGGGCCAGAAACTGGAAGGCTGTAGCAGAAAAAATGGTCACTCTGTGCTTTGTTACCACGTCTGTAAAGCTGTTGCATGCTGCTAAATGCAGAGTGCAGTGCTGGAAGCACCTTCAGCCTGTCATGGTGTGAACATCCTTATGCTTCCTGCAACCCAGAGTTTTCCTCTGAAGAGGCAGTGGGAAGGTGAATGTCTTCTTCCAGCACCGTGGGGATAGCCCAGTGCTTTGTGGGGGTTACTGGTTCCAATCCAGGTTGTGGCACGTGGCCCTGCTGCTGTTTAATACTTTTCTGTCCCACAGGGTGTCCCTGAGAGCGAGAGGAGGAGCACGAAGGCAGAAAGCGCCTGGCTCTTCCGCATGTGGTACAACTTCGATCACAAGTATCCTTGAGTGGTGGTCAGCCCATGCTGTGCTAAATCCTGTCTGCCCAGCAGCTCCCTTGAGCAGGAGGGTGATTTGCTCCCTGCTCCGCCTTCGCTTTCCCATCACACTGCTGATTTTTGGTTCCCACCTCCTTGTGGCTGTGCCTGCAAGAAAGGACCGTTTCCACCCGCTGTTTCCTGGGAGTGCAGCAGTTCAAAGCTGGGCTGTCTGAGGATGGAAGCCCAGGGGGTTCTCAATCCCTGTGGCAGGCTGGCAGGAAGGGCAGGGGGTCTTCTCATTTGGAGTCTCCTTGCTAGATGGGTGCCTCTCCTCCCTTGCAAATGCTCTGCTGTGAATTAGGAGCGATTTGCCAAGCTGAGGCCCAGGGTGGTGCCTTTTCTCACCAGGACTGTGTCCTGCTCTGCTCACGTTGTGCTGTATTTGGTTTTCTCATGTTGCTCTTCCCTATAATTTTGTGCTTCCAGGTATTTCTGTTTCTTCACGTGATTTTTATGGAGACCCTGAGTCCCTTGCTGCTGCCTTTGCATCCCACCCCTCAATTTACCAGCATCGCCCTGTTCCTCTGTCCTCCTTAACCCTGTCTGTAGCTATCTAAAGCCTCTGCTGACACACAGTGGTCCTCCTCTGACGACCACACTCCCAGGGTGCTGTGGGCCTGTTGCCCGGTGCTTGACGAGTCCACAGGCGTACGAAGTGAGTCTCTCCGTGTCCTTTCTGTCATGGTGTTGGTGGAGTTTGACATGTTGGTGTTTCTACATAGCTTTTGGATGCTGCTCTGCAGCATTGAGCAGGGAGCCTGAGGGCCAGAAGAGATACTGGGGCTGAAGGATGAGCTAATTCCTGTGAGCATTTTGTTTTCCAGCTGACTGTTTGGTTATGGGGTGGTTTCTCAGTGACTGGTTCAATGAAGTTGTCACAGTTGTCATTCCCCAGGCCCACCTGGGAGGACACACAGTTTCCCTATTCTTTGCTCTCTTCTAGCCCTGCTGAAGAGAGCAAAGAATCTTTCTAGCCTTCTCTTCAGCTCTGCTGAGCTGTTTGTGCAGCCCCTTTGGCTGCTTCACTCACAGCTGAAAAGGTGGCCAGCATCTGAACTAGGGCTGATTTTCTCCTGAAATGGTAAAAGGCCTTTGAGCAGCCCAGAGAGATGGGGAAATGATGAGCAGCTTTGGAGAGCCTGTAGCCAGCAGCATCTTCCACCATCTCTGCAGAGCCCATGTGCATCTGTCCTCCTTGAGAAGCTGAGTTTGCTGGTCAGGCTTGACCTCATGTCTCTTCAGGTGGCTGCTGCTGGCACACAGGGCTCTGTGGCAGGGCCTCAGCACACAGGGCACTGCCATGCCCAGGAGCCTCTTGCAGAAACAGCTCTCTGTGGCAGGAGTTTTCTTGCCCTGCCCACAAAGTGTCAGCATCAAGTTCCCTGCACAAAACAGAGGTGGCTCTGATGGGTTGGCGATGGAGTTCTTCTGGTCATGGGTATTTTAGTCCTGTCGAAGCCACTCAGAGCTGCATTCCCCATGAATCTGGCTATGGCATCAGAAAGAAGGGCCAAGAGACACCTTTTAGACAGAGAAGTTAGTGTGTGGTGCGAGTCTCCTGGGCACAGATGTGTGACTTGGTCTAGGTGATCCTGCTCAGGCAGGGGGGTTGGACTAGATGATCTTCTAGCTCCCTTCCAACCCCTAATACCTGTGAATCTGTGTGTGGTACATCTGGTTGCGGCCATGGCACGGGAGAGCGAGATCTGGTGCCTCTATCCGCTCGTTCCCTGCCACCGTGTGACTGCAGCCACCCGGGAAGAGCTAAACAGCGCTTTCCTCCTCTCTGTTGTCCAGAATCAAGAACAGCTGAAGGATGACGACTCTGACCTCATTCTGAACGACGGGGACATCAGTCTGACCTACGGGGACTCCACCGTCAACACCGACTCCGTGGCGTCCAGCGGCGCCTCGCGGCGCTTCGTGGGCAACAGCTCGGAGGACGCCCTGGACCGGGAGCTGGCTTTTGGGGACCATGAACTGGTAATCCGGGGAACCCGCCTGGTCCTTCCCATGGACGATTCGGAGCCACCCTCAAACGTCCTGGATAACACAAGACACGGTCAAGCATAAGGTCGCCGGGTTGAATTGACAGTACTATTTGCATATATGATCAAGAAATATGTACTACCTAAAGTCTAATGCATGTCTCAAAATGTCTAAGCTGTATAAATATTATTTATATGGTGTCAGAAGAATATAAATATTCTCTGCCAGGCACTTGTAAAGAACAAGCTGCAAATTTAAGTTAAAAACTGTGTTGACTGCACTGTGTAGGGTGGAACTGTTTTAGCGTAAGAGTCTTTTGCACACAGTGAGCTTCTTTAATGTGTGATTTGACAAAAGGTTTAGTTCCCAGCGGGGTGAGTAAAGGAACTGACACCCTGTTCATCCTTTGAGCCTGGGAGAGGAGGGTAAGGAGGTTCTGGTGAGAAGCAGAAATCATTTTCTATTCAGATGAGGATTGTTGGTGTTTTTGTTTTTTGTTTTTGTCTCTGCTCTTTGGATAGTCACAATTGAAATAGCAGTGAAAAATCTTCCCACAGACCCTCTCGCCCAGCAGCAGTTGATGATAAATTCGTTCACTCTGTGGGAACCTGAGTTGAGACCTGGAGGCTTTCTTCTTAGTGCCCCTCTGCCCCAGCCCTGCTTCAGCAGGCTAGAGGCAGGCACTGGCCAGAGCTGATAGCAAGCACTGCGGGGGGCTGCCTACCCAGCTGGGAGCAGGAGGGATGGACGGTTTGTGTCTGTAGCCGTGTTGAGAAGCAGGTGATCCCAGAGAAACCACACTGAGTGTGCACAGGTTTTAGGGCTGAGTCCATCTTTCAGTGGTGGCTCGAGCAGCTTTCTAGAAGCAGCCATCAAATCCTCATTTGGCAACTACACTTCCCGTTAGGGAAGCGATGGTGTCGTTGTGCAGAGCGAGTCTCTTGTCCCCCAGTGGAGCTGCCTCAGGCCTGGGGAGCTGCTGCAGCCCCAGGAGGGGCCGTGTGGCCCAGTTGGCCTCGAGCACAAGCTTTATGGCTCCAGACTGACACGGTACCTCCAGACCTCTCCAGAGGTAGTGAGCACCTCGGTGGTACCGAAGGGGAGTTGTCCATCCGTCCGTCCATCCTCCTGTATAGTCAAAAAATCATTGCACTTTGTTTAATAACTCCTTAGCATGCTCTGTGTCTGTGATCCCCACTCCATCTCTTTCATGTCTTTTACCTTTTAAAGACAAAATGTTTGCAAGTTGATTTTTTTCTTTTTTTTTTTTTTTTTTTTTTTTTTTAAATTTTTATTTTCCTAGGAAGAGCACAGAACAATTTGTGATTTTACTCTAGTGTTAAAGGATTTACTCTGTAGTTACAGGAATGGCTAAAGGTGCAGTGAAATTGTTAACCCTGACATCCTTCTTTTTCTTCTGAAAAGGGGGAAATCACAGAAACTTACTGTATGTAATTTTGTTGTCTGTTTTAGCTGCAGTTTTGCTGTACAAACCTTTCAGGGTTACCGGTGCACTCCGGGCCCCTTCTGGAGTTAACTCTCTCCCAGGGGCCTAAACAGAGGTGTTTAAAAAGACAAACTCTGCATCCCTCAGGATCTGACCCTGAGACCTCAGAGCCGTGTCCCCACAGCTGTTTTCTCCAGCACCACCTGAGAGCTGGAGGAGCCAGGAAATACTGAAATTCCAAGTGGATATGTATAGTTGAGGAAATAAATCTACGCCTTTTTGTTGTTGTGTTTTCATTTTCTCAGGTATAAGTAACATTGCCTTAAATTTACAGATGTGAAATTTAATTATTTTGGCAGTTTATCCCCAAGGAAATGCTTTGTTTTTTTTTTTTTTCTTCTGAACAAAACGTGTAAGTGTTGCCATAGGACTCCTCTGGAAGGGGGGTAATGCTCTGTTTATATTTGGATAGGGCATCGTCCTTGCACCGGTAAATGGCAGTCTCGCTGTTGACGTAGCTGTTGGATTAGTCTAGCCTCTGTGTTTCCTGCTATGCAGGATTTCCATAAAGTGTGCATTTTATATGATGTCTGTAACTTAACTTCATGTCTTTAAAAAGAAAAAAAAAAAAGTTTAAAAAAAAAAACGACAAAAAAAAAAACCAAACCTAAAAAAAACCACAACAAACCAAACACCAAACTAGGTACCTGTTGACTTTAGGTTTACTGCATCACTTCTACATCCTGTTTCTTGTCTGTTTTGCCTTTTCCAAGAGGTATGATAAATAACTGCCTCTTGTTTTTTCCTGTATAATCCCACTGTGAATTCAATTTACGAAGCTGGCGTTGGTGCAGCTGGAGGCCAGAGCAGTTCTGCATCCCCTGACAGCCTGTGGTCCTGTGGGCACCAGTGCAGGGCTCCCAGCCAAGGCAGGACCCAGCTGAGGTGCAGCCAAAAGCCTGTGGTGGCCACCACGTGAGTTTTACTGTAGCCTTTCTCTGACCCTGCACCCTCAGTAATGTATCCACCCTCTGAGTTTGCCAGCACATTGCCATAAGCCTCAGCTTCTGGTGCCAGTGGTGGTTCAGTACATTAAAGACAAGAAATAAAATATAAAAATTATTTTGTGGCTTACTGTGAACTTTTATGATCCTTATATAATATAACCAGGACTGTTTTGAATGGCCTGGGTGAATTAATGAATCTAAGCTGAAATTCAGTAGTGTGATTTCATAAATTGACTCAGATTAATCCTCAGCTGACTATTTTCTGTGTCCTGCTGCAGCAGAGGATACACGAGTGCCTGGTTTTCTGATGCAGAGCCCGATGGCTTGCGTGCTGCAGATGAAGTTAAGGGTACCTTGGAGAATCAAATCTTGAGATCTCTTGCCAAACAGATAAGACAGCCCCGAGGAGGCAGTTTACAGCCCCCATGAAGATTTAGAGAAGGTGCCCTTCTTCTGTAAATTGAATTTTCATGGTTTTTGCACACGAAAAAGCATTGTAGGTAAAGTTATGATTTGTACTGGTACTGTCAATGTGTGTGGTAATGGCATTAACTCCCTAGTTGTGATGTCTGTGCAGCTGATCTGTGATAGCCAATGATCACTATTGGACCTTCTGTTTACACTGACTAAATCCTTTACTGTTGCGTTGTACTGTGAAAGAAGGATGATGGGCCTATAAAAAGATTATTATTTTTTTTCCCCCCTCTGGAATTGTGTGTACTGTTTCATTCATTCACACGGAAATAAACCTGTAGCAAAGTGACAACATGTCACCCCACCTTCTCAGGTTGGTTTGTTCACAGCCTTTGGCCAAAGGGTGAGGCAGGAACTGTGGATGCAGATGCTGAAACCCATGGGCTGGAGAGCAGCTGGGGCTGGGGGTCATGCTGGAAGTCCCAGCTGGGTTAGCTGCTGGGGTGGGTGGCTCTGTGTGAGAGGCATTGCTAAGGGGTGTTTGCAAAATCGAGGCTCCTGAGCTTTTGTGGGTTTTTATGTCCTGTGTTTGTGTTGGGTTTGCAATTGGGATCATGGCAGCTGCTCTGCCACCTCTTGGAGGAGATTCTGCCCTACCCCTCCCATCTGTGCTTTTCTGAGCTGTGTGCTGTTGTAGCAGCTGAAGAGGTTTGTTGTTCAAAGGTTTTACAATACTGAGGGCGTCTTGGAATCTTCAAGACTCTGATTTTGTGAGTTTTTATTCACAAAGGACAACCTTCACCTTGCAAAGTGTATGAAAAGTCATTCTTTGTAGCCCTGTATCTCTGATGGGACACTTGTCTCCCATCCTAGTAGCAGCCAGCCGAGGGGACATCTCTTCTGCTCTGGTCCTCACACTGGGTGCAAGGCCTGAGCTGTGAAGCTGGGCTTTGCCAGAGCACTGGCTGCAGCTCCCAGCAGTGCCCTGAGTCTGTGAGCCAGAAGGGCTCATCCAGCTGGTGGTGAGTGGCCTGCACAGCAGCAGGACAGGATACAATGGTGTGTGTTTTCTTACTATGAAATGATGCTAATTCCACCCTGTGCTCTCATGTCCAGCCCAAGCTGGGGCCACACTCCAGCATGTAACTAAACCAACCAAGGATGCAGTTCATCAGTGGAACAAATGCCTTTGGCAGCTCTTTCCCCCACCAACCCTCAAAAGCAGCTCAGCACACTCCTTAACTAGCAAACTGCTCTGTTGAAATAAAGTATGATCCAAGCCACCAGTAGCAAGCACCATCTCCAGTGTCTAAACTAGCTGGGACTAGTGGTCACACCCCCCCTCCCAGCACAGGTGGCTGCAGGCAGGGTGTCCAGGGGTGGGCTGGCTGTGCCATGAACTGGCTGGTCATCTTCAGCTGTGCAAAAAGATTTGGGATAGGGGCTGCTCAGAGGCCCTGGCAGAAGGGATGAGGCAGAACCCCGTGTAGTCTGGGGAGGGAATCTGGCACCACAGGTCCATTTGGAGAGCTGCCTATTGCTGAATAGTCCCCCTTTGATTCGGTTCAGCTTGAGCTGATGGGGGACAGTTTTCAGTCATTTGGACCACCTGGCCACCTTCACGTGGGCATCAGTAAAGGTCTGAGAAGTGGACCAATGCCTGGTATCTACAGCTTCAGAAAAATCAGCAGGCTGTTTTTAGAGCCATCCTGTATCCTCCTGCCCAAGGCACAGCCCTTCCCGTGCACTTGGCTCTCTGCCACCATGTCACACTGGGGAAGAACTGATGGGAGGTAAAATTTAAAACCCCAGCTTTTGCTTCCTTCCTTGTCTCATCATGGCCTGCAAGGAGCTTTTGTCCTTGCTGGGTCCTCTAGATGGCAATATTGGAAAGGACAGTAGCTGTCCACCACTGCTGTGTCCCTGCAGGTCCAGACAGAGCAAAGGCTGCAAGTCCACCCTGCTCCAGGCACCCTCACCATGTTCACCAGCCTCATACACCAGCCAGCTCAAGTGTTACCTGCTGAAAGGAGAGGAGACCCTGTAGCAACACCGACTGTTTTTAGACCCTGAGCCCTTTTGCAGAAGCCACCACCTTCTCAAACACCCAGGAGTCTGGAGTCAGTTGAGGTGACCTTGTGCATGGAGCCAGTAATTTACCCTTTATTTGTCCTTTAAGGACTTGATCAACTTCTCAATGATGGAGTCATCCCGTGGAGGGGGGGAAGGTTGCCACTGGAAGGTACTGGGGACCTAAAACACCCAGGGCTGGCAGTGGTGTCCATGAGGCAGAGGAGCTCCTAGGAGTGTTATGTATGTGTTCAGACCCTCTAGTGCCAGAGCAGGAGTGGTCCTTCTGGGAGTAGGTGTAAGCTGGAGAGACACTGCTGCAGAACCTACAGCCCTTCAGAAGGCAAAAACCAACAGTAATTAGCAACAGATCATAAGGTGTCTGCAGATATTTGTACAGTTACAGGCATTCATTTAGAAATGCATCACTCTAGAAAGAACTACTGCAGATTTCAGACAAAAATCCCAGCCTTGTAACTCTCTAGACCAATGTCTGTCCCTCAGAACACACAGCCTCACTTCATGGCAAAAATACAGCCTGTAAGTAGTTCTCCATCTAGGTGACCCTGCTCTGGCAGGGGGGTTGGACTGGATGATCTTCTAGGTCCCTTCCAACCCCTGACACTCTGTGATCCTGTGATTCTGTGATACCCTACATCTTGCTTTCCCCTTTAATGCCAGCTGCCTATTGGCATTCTTTATATATATATATATATAGATATAGATATAGATATATATAGATATAGTATTAGGCTGCTAGAATTATTATTTTAAGGGTAGCAGCCAATTGATGGCTGTTTGCACTGTTGCAAGAGGATTTTTTTCTCTGCTATCACAGCCCAAAATGGTGTTTGTCCCCAGATGTGGGGGGTTTTCCAGAGGAAATACCTTGGTCAGATTAGGAGAGGAGGTGGGGTGGGAGTGCCTCATGGATGCCAGTGGGTGCAAATATATTCTTGTAATACTAAATGGAAAAAAATCTTTTGGCTGCATGTGTGTGTGAGTGGAGAACAACTGGAAGACGAGGCAAGTAAAAGGGAAATGGAGAGATGGAGTCCTCACTGACAACCCTGACAAAACCTGCCAAGCTGACGAGAGAGCCCAGGGGCTGTGGAAATATTTGTGGTCTCTCTGTGCCCAGTCCTAGTGTAGCAAGACTGCCCAGTGCAAACACAGCATGTGCCCACTGCTTTCCACCCCCTCTGCTCTCTGCAGTGCTGGTGGTGATGTGGGTGTCACACAATATACAGGCAATTCCAACTTACCTGGTGCCTTCACCCACGGTAACATCAGAAGCTGCTTTGCACCTTGCTGACAGGAGAAGCACTGGGTGCAGTCTGGCTCCCTACCATGGCTAGAAGGAGAGCAGCACAGCAATGAAGTGGATTTGTTGTCTTTGAAAGCTCCTGGCCCTCAGACAAGCCTGACAAGAAGCAAGGCAAGCTCTTGGTGAGTTGGATGCTGTGGAGATGATATAGGAAGGGTAAGGCTGTGCCTGGAGAGCCAGGGCAAGCAGAATTCCACCCTGTCACAACTGCATGCTGCAGGATGGTACCAAAGGTGTGCAAAGATCTGCTTTCAGAAAAGAGTTTGGGAACCAGGGGCTTTAGTGCATGTTACTTTGGGACGTGCAGCCCTCAAACAGCCCATCTTGGTGCTTTTCCTTCCTCCTGCTCTTACAGTCCATGCTGAGCACTTAGAGCATTTGTCAGAGGCTAAAAGATCCCTGAATGACTGCAGGAGACTCAGTAAAGTGCAAGACTCTGGGGTAGCAGAGCCTTGACTTTGTTGTCCAATATTTAGACATACGTATATACAAAAGGATTTGGTCTTTATTAATTGGCCTTTCATAGGAAATTCCACCAGCTGTCCTCCTCCAAGGGGTGCCAGCCACGTTCCAGCCCCAAGGAGCCCATATATGGCAGCAATCTCCTAACTCTGCATGTTTCACAGAATAGTGTGGTCATAGCTACTTTTAAGGAAACGTGTGAACATTGCTGCCTTTCCTGAATGCATAAGCTCCCAGGAATGTGGACAGGGATAAAAAGTGTCTAAGTGAAAGCTGTCAGCTTTATGCGGCCTGTCAGCTCTTCTACCTGCAGCAGCAGGTTAGTTCTTCTAGCCTCCCACACGGGCACTGCACTGAGCTGGGAAGGCACCACGGTGCAAAGGATGCTTTGTGAATAGGAAAATACCAGCTGCCTGAGCATCAAAGCATTTCACAGTGTAAATGTGCCCAGGGTGAGACAGCAGCAGAAATATTTTCCCTTGCCCTTCCTCCTCCTATAGCAATGCTAAACTCCAGCAGAGAGCTGCAGGTACCCAGTAACTACCTCTGAGCCTTTTTTTGTTTGTAAGGGACTTCTGTATCCTGAAATCTGCCTGGTCCTTCTGCCACGGACACCTTCCCCCTCCTCCTCCTCCTCTCACAGCCCATGGCTAGTCCTGCTCTTTTTGTTCTCCAGACACATCAAAAGAAGCCCCCTTCAGTGTTGGTAGCAGTAAATGTCCTGCAATCCACTGACCTCCCCTTCTCCCCCATACTAGTGGCAGCCCTTTTGCCTGATTTAGGATGGGCTAATCACAGAAAGTCAGAGGGGAGCCAGAGTAGGCACACTCTGCACCTTCATCACATCTACAGCATCTCCCTTGCCCTTCCTGTGGCATCAACCCATAGCAAAATGCACCTTTCTGTTTAGCAGCTCCATGGGCATAACCCTAAAGACAGCTAAAGGCAGCAGGTCTCCCACATCTTCACAGCACCCTCCTCCTCTGCAGATGCATCTCCTCTGGACTCTTTGATAATGGAAGGCAAAATCTGCTCAGCTGTGGTAGGGCTTGCTCCTAAAACTCCCAGAGGTACATGAGGAACAGGAACAAAAGATGCAGCATTGCTTGCTTTTCCCTTTTCCCAAGCAGTTAATATTAATCATTGGTGCTTTTGGATCCATTGGGTGAATTCTTCCAGCCTCTGAAGCTTTTGAGATCTGTAATAAGAGAGAACTGCAAATGCCTCTGGGTATTGGTGACAGGAGGACCAGAGTTCATACAAACATCCCTTCACCAGCTACTCTGCCATATTTTTTCTCTTTGGAATAGACACAAACGTCCTAAGGCTATTTAGAGAAATTATGTCTGGTTGAGTGGCCTGAGATCACTATTTCCATCCGTGTCCATCGTTCAAGGTGCAAAATCAAGGGTTCCTCTGATGAAGCAGGTCAAGTGATATGATGCTGCAACTGCACCAGCTACATCCAGGTTCTGTTTTCCACCTTGGGACTTCAGAGCCATGTCCACTGCTCACAGGAGAATGCCCACACTGATACAAAAGGCAAAAGAATTTCCTTCGTGACTTCGTTTCTGCTCTGCAGGGGCTGGTTCACCAGCTGGAGCTTTGTTGCTGAGATACTTGCTGTCGATAAAATGCCTCAGCTCTGGGTCAGAGGCCTTAAAGGGCTGAATTCTCTTGTCCCAGTAGTGAGAGGCCAGTGCTGTCTGGCACAGTTACACATGTAAACTCAGCTCCCATCAGGGACTTGTTGCTTCAGCTGCAATCTGTCTCTGCTCCGATGACAGTGCTGATAATAGACTGATGGCACTCGTGACAAGGGTGTAGGAGTTGAGTGAAAAAAAATTCCTTGGAAAAAATGGATCATCTTGGCTTTACAGATACTTGGAGCAGTTGTGTTTGCAGGAAAATGGAGCTGACTGGGTTGTGAGGCTCCACTGGTCTGGGGGAGAGTGGGCAAATCCAATGCTGCAGATAGACCCAAGTCAGAGCAGGATGCATCAGCACCTTGGTCTGGGAAGAGGTGTGTCCATTGGTCTCCCCAGTACTAGATCTGACCCAGGACACTGAGACAGTGGGGATTATGGTCTGACTGAAAGTCCAGGACCACACCAGGCAGGACAGTTAATACCTGGAAATCTGTGGCTGGCCACGCTCCCGACGCAGCAGAATGAGCAAAGCTGAGGCACAGTGTGTAAATATTTATAGGCCAGTTACCAGGTTTCGTGTTTGGCTGGTCCCTCTCGGCTCCTACTGCTCCATGTTTGTGCCTCTGAGTTGCCAAGGACACGCTCGGGGTTGCTGAAGGGGCAGAAACCCTCTGAAGGCAGCCAGGGGCATTGCTGTGCCACCTCCCCCAGGCAGCAGGGCTGGGAGCACTCGTTTTGGCAGGGATGGGTCCTGGCTGCAGTGCCACCTCACAGCAGCACCCACTGCACCCACCCAGCACCTTCACCCCAGCCAGCAGCTCTTCCTTAGAATCCAGGGTCTTCCATGTAAAATATTTCTCCCCGCTGTTGGATCAATTCCTTCATCTAGTCCCAGCTCTCACTTGAGCTGCTAGGAGGAAAAAAACCCACAATCTGTTTTTACTGAAGTTATTTATTTCAGTTTGGTGGTGACAGGAAAACAGCATCTCTATATCCATGCATATACCTGAGATCCTTCTCTGGGGTCTCTTTGAGTTCTGACTTCAAACCATCCTTAAATCACTTTTCTTCAGCAGAATTCAACAAAGCAATGAGCTCTCTCATTTTCCCATAACTCCCAGAAAACGTGGTTTAAACCAAAGAAAACACACCCATGCTCCCTTCATGCCAGATGAACTAAACCAGTTAAAAATTCCATCTGAACTGGAAGGAGAGCAAAAGCCCAGCACAGAAAATCACCTTCAAAGACGAGTATCACATCTAAAATCTTTTGGTAGAGAAAGCTGCCTGACAGCTATTTGCTGCAGCTCCTTAGCACACTGAGCTCAGGAAATTGCATTCATAATTTCCTTAGTGCCAAAAGGTTTGTAATTTTCCTACGACTATTCCTTTTTTTGTTGTTGTTTGTGAAATAAAGCCTTTGAAAAGACAGATATACATACATACCAAATATACAGATATACATACATACCAAATATACAGACTTACATTCTGCCTAAGTACCATGAAGCATATAGATGATACTGTTTACTTACTTTGACATAAGGAATAAAGAAATTCTTTGGCATAGGGAATAAAAAAGTGCAACCTTATGTGGGACTAAACCTTCCATAAATAGCCTTATAATTTTAATACAATCTTTTTTAGCAAAGATAAAATTGATCTGACAGAGAAAGTAAAAATGTTTGTATAGCCAGTGCTGTTGGAAGCAGCAGAAAAGGTAGAAAGAGCAGAAAGATGTGCCCTGAATGCTTTGTGTTATCACCAACATAGACCTGAGCAGTAAGTGGGATTCCCAGTGCATTTATGCAGAAGAAAAAGACTCTTTTTTTACCCAGAGCTGCTTGGATCTGGTGAACTGGGACAGATCCAATTCGCATGGTTGGCCAAGTGGCTTCTTTATCTGCTGTGCCCTGGTGTGGCCATGGGCACCACATGGGTAGGTTAAGTTGGTTACCTACTTAAGCCCCTGCATAGCTTCAGCTGCTATTAGCTGTCTTACTAAAGAAAGCTTTCACTGGCCCCAATTGTGAGTCACACAAAGTCACTGTGCAAAGAGGTCAGAAGGAGATGTATTGAGGCTCCCCAGCCTGAGGCTTTGCATTCTGAGAGACATGGACACACTGACAGCAAGCAATGGATGGGCTGGGCTGCCACTCACACCCCCACCCACGTCTGAGCAGAGAGGACTGGAAGAGGCTGTGGCAGCAGAGAAGGTTTGTGTGGGAGTCCCTTGCAGGGATGCCATGTGTCCAGCTCTGCTTTGAGACCCTCAATCTTCCCCACAGGGTGTTTTGTTTGAAAGCTTGTCCTGTCTCTGGTGTCTTGTTGCAAAGCCTGCATTTTCAGCAGAAGCCAAGTGGCTCACACCTCTTGGCCAACACTCCTCCCAAGCAAATGTGGAGGAAGCAAAAAGTGATGTCTTTTTGCACAAATGGGCACCTGAGGCACCTGTCCATGGGTAGTCAGCAGCCCTGGAGCCAGGCAGGTAGCACCTGAGGGGCTGATGTTGTGTGACTTGGCCAAAGTCAGGCAAGATGGGGAATTTAATTTTGGTCCCCTGAGCTGTAGGCAAACATTTTAAGTCCCAGCCCATGCTGTGCTTATTGCTTCTCATGTTCACTGCAATCTTCTAATCCAGTTTGTATGTGTTTCTTCATGGTCCTCAGCTTTCTAATTGATTTGATTTTAGTTGCAGACTCAAGCAAAATTAAATTTGTCATGCTTCAAAAACCTCCTCAGCTATTAAAACACTTTACTTATGTTAGCCTGTGGGTACCTTGAATTAATTTATTTTTTTTTTCCAAGACTAAAATCTAAAGCTAAAATTAATAAAGGAGACTAATTTCAGTCTGATGCCTGGAAGCCATCTTTTCAAATCTGGAACATGAAACTCTGGTGAGCCTGACATCAAGGAAAAAGACCACGGTTAGGGTAATTATCTTAGGGAAAGAAAAACATGTTTTAAGTGTCCATAACACATACCATCAAAAATCCCTTTGCTCTATTAAAAGTAAAACCTTATATAATTTTGTTAGTGCTTTGCCCCATTGCTCTTAGAATCCTTTGTTTGTTAAACCTCTCTGGATATGTACTCATCCAGTAATTGATAACTGATGAACACCAAGCTGACCAAAAGATAAAGCCCAAGAACCAAACCTCGTCTCATAGTTTATCTCTTTTGCTTATGCAAATACTCAAATATTTGATGGATTTCTATTACTGTTGAATGGCTGGCTGAGGTGTTTGCTGCAAGGGTCAAAGTCTGGAAACACTTAAACAAACTGCAACCCAGAAGTTGCTGAAGTCTATGGAAACTTGCTTGACTTCATCAGATGATGGCTGAACATTTTTAGTCATAGCAGTTCCACGGGAGCAAAGTTATTTGTTTGCCCAGACTCTTCTTCTTCTTGTGGGCTCTGCCCAGGATGAGAAAGGGTTTACAGATATCATGAGGGCAGGTGAGGCTGCTGGGGGTTTGGAGAAGCAGAGGTGTGCACATTTGCAGGGTTACCATGTCCCATGGGTGTGTGCCCAGGTGGAGCAATGCCTGTGGCTGCAGCTGCCTCCTGCTCCCACATCCTCACCTGGGATGCAGCAGGCAGGGGAAACAACACCAGGAGCCAGTGTGTGTGGAAACCTTGAGGTTCAAAAACCACGGAGCAGAAAACCTCAAGCCCTACCCTTGGCAGAAAACCTGACATGTTTGAATAGCCCCCTGCAGGCTGCAGATAAATAGCTGTGACCACTGCCAACATTCCTTGAAAACTTATATCGTTGCTGGAAAGACTTTTGGAAACCTTAATTGCTGTTGCCTTTTCAAAGCATTGCCTTGCTGGGGCCCGAGAGGCAGCAGATGGGTCCATTTTGCAGGGCCCTGGTGCATCATCTTTTATAAATGGGAATCACCTTTGTCATTTTCCATGCACAGAAGGAGCAGCTTGTACTGGGAGAAGCATTTTGGCCCCTGCCAAAGGACACTGAGGGGGCTGACACGGCTGCTCCTCTTAATCTGACAGCTGAGCCATCCCTGCAGCTGCTTTTGAAAGGTGGGAACAATCTCCAGCTAGATCCTCTCTCGTGTGCAGGTTCTGGTGTCACTCAGGAAAATCTGAGTCGTGATGAAGTCCCGAATAATGCAGTCACAGGAACTACTCTCTGGCTTACTTGATACAGGCTTTCAGTGGGTGTTTGTCAAGGTTGTAAAAATCCCTTTGGATCCAGTGACCCAGGTTTGCTGGTGGCACTGTGGGGCTATGCCACGGGCTTGTATTTGACACTCCCCAGTGGAAAGCTGAGCAGTTTCATACACATCACCCAATAAGACCACAAACCTACTTCAGTGTCTCACTGTTTTGCCCGTGAGGTTCAGAGAAACTTCTTGCTTTGTCCTTTGCTGGTTTGCATGGTGGAGACAGATCCACTGGTGCCTCTCCACAGCACTTCAACCCCTCGTCCCCATCCCATGCATGGCTATGATTTCCAAACTGGGGTGGTGCAGGGGCTGCAAAGTCAGTGATCTGCCTGCAGCCTGGTCTTTGCAGAGGTGCCCTTGGCAGCCTGGCTGCTCCCCACCCGAGGCCATGGCCAGCAGGTTGTGATGCTCTGTTTGCATCAGCTTGGAAAGCAGCACGTTAGGTGTTCAAACTCCACAGAAAAAGGGTTTGCATCACTGATATTTTAAGAGCACTGCTCTAAAACCTCCTGCAACCCCACCCTTCCTTACTCCCCGAGGGGAACGACTCTGAAATGGTTCAGCTTTTCCATTACTTTGCCTGCCTGGAGACTTTTTGCTAATGGTCTGCGAGGTAATTAACTCGCTGCAGGTGAGTCCCAGCTGCCTTCAGGGTGGGGGTTAGATTTGGGTGGGATAGTTCAAGGGGGTGGAGGCTGCTGAATCACTTTCCCTGATTCTTTTTCTCTCAGGCCATTAAACGACTCACTGCAGGGCATTGTGTCTTCTGTTGTGCATCTGGGGCTAGCAACAGCCTTTGGAGAAGCCAAAGGACACCTTGAGGAGGGAGCCATCACTGGGGTCTCAAGGAATCATCTTTACAAAGACTCTTCTCCTTTCACCTTTTCAGCTGGGAGGCCCCGTGTTGACCATGAATTCTTTATATACCAGTGGGAAAACAACCAGTCTGAAACAGGGCATGACTCTGACTCCCATAAAGAGTCAGGGACAGCCAAGCAGATGGCACAGGAGCAGCCAGTGTGTGCAACTGCCTCTGCTGAGGAGGTTTCCTCCCCTTGGGGGCTGGTGAAAGGAGGGGGTCATGCTTCTGTGGGCAAAGCCAGTCAGTTAGGACAATGCCAGGGCAGTGACCTGGGGAGCCAGTGCAGATGGAGCAGGGCAAGAGGGTTTGTGATGGCACCTTGTTCCCCAAATGGCTGCATCCCTCCAGCTGCAACTGTGGAAGGAAAATTATAGCCCTTCCCAGGTGTTTTGGATGAAAGCTTGTGAGAAAGGAGGTCTGGGGTGGGGGGAAGGGGTGATTACCCTGAAGTTGAGGAGGGAGTGGAGGCAGGTGTGAGGAAGGGCTGGAGTGCTGGCTCTCCAGGCTGGGAGGAAAGGGCAGGAGGTCAGTGTGGGGAGGTCATTGTTGTGTTGTGGTGACCTGCTCTGGATCTGTGTGGCCATGGTGTCCCACGGAGGACAGGGTAGTGGGGCAGTCCCATCCCCTCACACAGGGTGATTGTCACTGCTCTCATTCCTGACCTGAGGATGCTGTGGGTGTGACACATCACCCCCAGGCTGGCACTTGGAAACCAGGACAGCCATTCTGCATGGATTCAGCCCAAAATGCATGGGGCTTCCTTTCACAGTGCAGCAGCTCACAAAGGTGGGTTCCATTTTGTGGAAGACTTTCTCCTGCATCTCCACGTCTGCAGAGTGATTTAAGAGAAACAGCATGAAGATCCAAGGAGGGTGCAAAACACACTCATCTCTTCACCAGTGTGGACAAGCCCATGCTTAAAGGTGAGCCTATTGCCTTGGGGCAGTCTCCTGCCCTGTGGGGTTTTGTGCAGAGCATTTGGCAGCTTCCATCTGTGGCTCTGTGAACTCCACCATTTCCAAATAAAGTTTCCTAGCAGTTAGATTTGAGTAATTAATCTGACTCAGTTTTAAGTGCTTCTGCTCATAGTTCATTTTGTTTGGATAACTAGTCAAGGATATATTGGACCATGGGAGTTCTTATTTGTTTTTATTCATTGCATTTGCTAAAAATCAACGTGCGTGGCAACTGATGAACTGTCCTAGTGAGCAGTGGTGATAGTATGGGCTTGACTCAAGAGTTGTCTCAGCCTCTTGAAATGAGTTGTGTCATTCTTGCAGTTTATTCTTGTTTAATCCAGTGATTCAGCAGAGATATTTTTTTTTAATAGCATTATATTGTGTCTGTAGTGCAGCAGTGCCCAAGTGCCTTTTCCTTGAATACTTGCCTGCTGTCCTTGTTCTCTAAATCATCTTCCTCTCTTTTCCAAATACAATAAAGCTGCTGCTGTGACATGCACAAGGTTAAGAGCACTTAAATCCTTCTCTTTTGGGTGTACTGGTCATTTTAAGCCCACAGATTTAAGGTCTGATCCTTCAAATGCTCAGCTGCTGTCAGAGGCTGCAGCAGTGCAGGTGGGGTAGAGCAACTGCTCTGTGCCAAGTGCCTTTGCAGACTTTTACTCTGCTGCTTTTCTCTGGATGTGGGGCTGGATGGGGAAGCTAAAGTGGAGCTGGAGGCTGCAGCAAGTGTGGGATCAGACTTTGAGCTGCAATCCAAGGAGAGCAGTGAGTTAAATAAGAACTTTGCTGCAGTCAGCAGGAGGTGAGTTGGAAAGAGCAACGCTGAAAGACACCCTCTGCCTCCACTCTGGTTCTGGTGACAACTGGTGTTTGCAGGGAAACCTCCAGCTTCTGTTGTATGTGGAAGGCATCTACATTTAAAATAACAGGTAGGGCATCCTGATAGCTGCCTGATGATGCTCCCTGTAGTGCTTTACACTGCTGGTGGGCTGCAAGTAGCTGCCCTTGGGCTTGTTCACTTGCTAGTGTGCTTGTGCTTCTCTGGGATGTGCAGTACAGTTGTGAGCATCCAAGGTGCAGGTGCATCAGGGTGTTCCCAAATACTCCTGTGGTGGCAGAGGCATTGACTGGACTCTGGTAAAGAGTGTGAACTAAACTCCACTGCTACAGGTGCTCCTGGAGAAGGGCCCTTTCTCCTCCTGTGTCCTCCTTACTCCTGCTCATGGCCAGAAGCAGGAAGGCTCCTTCCTTTGAAGGAAGAAACCCTGCAGGAGGTGGTTGCAAACTAGCTTGCCCCCAGTGACATTTTCTCACCACAATGCAACACCCAGTTTGTCTTTATATCCCAACTCTCTGCAAGTCTGTTTTCTCCTGGAGCTCTTGGCTTGACTTATCTAACTGGGAATGTTCTGTCTGAATGTCCCATCCTTGAGGGGCCTTAGTCTCTGATTTCTCATGAGTCCCAGAGCTCTGCAGCTGCAGTCACTTAAGCAACATCATACCTCGGGGGCATTTAGCTAATGTTCTTGTCAGTCTGATGGCTGGTTACAGGTCACTAGAGAAGCTCTTGCTGATGGTAAATAAGTTTTATGCTTGTTGGGAGAGCTGCTGGAAAAATGAGCTAGAAATTGGTATTTGGATTCCTTTGTAAAGAAAATGTAAACTTTAGTCTATAATTATAAATAATGTTGGTGTTTCACATCTGTAACTTCTGCATGACTGAAGTTGTTCTTGGCAGCTGGTGAAAGTCTGGGTCTTGAACCTTGGGGCAACCAAGTGTTCTTGTCCCTGCTGGGAATGTTGTTAATATAGTTGACGTGGCCTTGGAAGAATCTGTAGGACTTACCTGTTTGGAGAAAAGAGACATGCAGAAATACAAATGCTTCAGTAAAGAGAGTGTGTTTGCCCTTATGCAACATTTCTTTCATTTTACTAAACAAATAGAAACTCCGTGGCCTGAGCACAATGCTCTGCTTTCCAGGGGTACCAGTGGTGTGTCCAGCACACCCACCAGGATCAACAGCCTCTCCCACCATTAGTCAGGAGCTCTGTGGCTCTCCAAGGCAGCACAAAAGCTTATTTGTAGTGCAAGAGATCAAATCTGAGCACCTTCAGTTAAAAAACAAACCAGTTTACTGGCTGGACCACATATCCAATAGCAGAAGCATGAAAGGAAGTAGAACAAATTTGGAAGCTGTAAAAGCAGGATAAAAAAAAGGGATAAGAGATGGATAAAGGAGAGGGAAAAGAAAACAGATGAGAATGTTGCCAGATTTATCTGATGTGGTGCTGCACAAACAGGCAGATTTTTTTAAATATAGGAATGACTTGCTACCTGACAGTGCTTTTTCCTCAGGTCTACTTTGAAGAAAATACTCCTCTGGCATCACTTTTGCTGAGCTGCCTTCAGCTGGGTTCCTTTCCTCCTTGCAAGCTGATGACTTGAAGCTCATCCCTTCTGTTTGTTTTCTGTCCTGGAAACTCTTTCTGTGAACCTGAAGGTGGCAGATATTGTAGCAGAGCTGTCAGGAACAGCTTTCGTTTTGATGGAGGGTAGCTTCAACAGGACAGGAGGTTGGGGACACATCCACCCACCAAGTCTTTGTGCCACATTTTCCTCGTGTGAATGGTCTGGGAGCTCTGGTGCATTAGGGGTAGCAGAGCTTCACTTGTCTAGTGGGAGGTGTCTTTGGCCATGGCAGGGGGTTGGAACTAGATGATCTCTAAGATCCCTTCCAACCCAAACCAGTCTATGATTATGATTCTAATATTTTCCTTGTGTGAAACAGTCTGGGACCGTGACTCCTAGCATAGAATCATAGAATGTTTAGGACCAGAAGGGAACTCCAAAGGGCATCTAGTGCAGCCCCCCTGCAGGGAGCAGGGACACCCTCAACTAGACCAGGCTGCTCA
>JAOEGS010009498.1:0-13456 GCA_025447755.1 Corythornis vintsioides
CGTGGGCTCGGCCCCCCGCGGCGGAGGCGCGCGGGGGGGGGGGGGGGGGGGGGGGGGGAAACCCACTACGGCCCGGTTCGCCCCCGGCCCCGCCCGCCCCCGGCCCCGCGGCGGTGCTCACGCCAAGTCCGTGTTCTCGATGATGAATTTGACGTTCTCGTCCGTCAGCTCGGTGATGCGCACCGTGGGCTGATTCGCGTACGGCATGGCCGCTCTGCGCCCGTCGCCGCCGCCGTCCCGCTCTGGGACCGCCCCGCTCCCGCCCGCCCCCTGCCGGTCGCCGCGTCCCGGAGGACCCACTCGCCCCGGAGCGGCCCGTCCCCGCCCCGCTCCCCGCCGCCGGTGCGTCCCCAAAAAGAGTCCGTGCCAGGCTGAGCTTTGGCTTTATTGGTGCCGGGAAAGGTTCTGGCGCGGCCCGCCCGGGCTCTTCTCTCGCCGTCGGCTCCCTCCTCACCGCCGCTGATTCAACCCCGCCAGGTTCCGGATCTGCGGGGCAGAGGGAGAGGAGGGTTAAGTACCGGCGCCCCGAAGAGCGGCACGAAGGTGGCTGCCCCGCCCTGGCGGTTTCAGCGCTGCTGGGGAGGCCCGTGAGCCGGGGATCTGAGCGGCAAAAGGCACCGTCTGCGGCCAGAGGGCGGCCGTGAACCCAAGAGGGGTTGGAGGAGGATCGCCCTGGATCCAGCCACAGACGCCTTGGGACCCGAGCCTGCTCGCTAGGTCGGCAGGTTTCAGATGTGGGTTTTTTTCGGTGGCCACACAGACGCTGAGAGTTCGTTTAAGCCTCTGAGTCACTCAGGTTGCTCATCCGGAGGCCTGGAGAGCTCAGCACAGCCATCCAGCTGCTGCACCCTCAGTAATGGGAAGTCCAGACTGGTGGTCCCAATGGTCATTGTACTGGGGTGATTTTGGCACACCACCAGCCGGCTGCAAACCCTGTCCCCGCTTCAGAAGCAGTCTAGGCACAGACCCAGACCGCAGGGGCGCAGTCGGCAGGAGCGCACTGTGTTGAGGTACAAGAGCACAGATGGAGCGTGCAGCAGCATCCTCTTGGCTTCCACAGGTGTGACAGCAGAGAGACACTGAGAAACACTAAAGATATTACATGGTTCCACTGTAACTGCAGGAGGAAGGAGGTGGGAGAGCTTCCCAAGAACTGCTTCATACAGTAAAAATTATTCTAATTTATATTCCAACCTGTTTTTTTCCTGTACTGGTACAAGGAAAACCAATTTCTGATAACATCACTTTCCTGCTAAATGCAATGGAGTTGTTAAAAAATACCATCGCACAGAAGCCATGAAGCCCTTCAAAAATAATTCCTGGGTACACAAAGGATTGTTTGGTATCCCAGAAGAAGAGTAGCTCCCTCTGCATGGACACAGAACAGTCCAGGATGCTACCAAGAAGTGAAGGAATTCTTGGAAGGTCACTGCAGTCCACTGAAATAGCTTGAGGAAGTCACCCTGCTGTGGTCACCTCCCGCATGTCCATGGCAGCACAGACCTTCTGCTGAGATCTCCAGTGCAGGGACTGACAGAAGAAGGGATCTCATGACAAGCAATGGATGACAGCTGTATTTATTCTGATTACCTGTCTCACATCCCTAAAACTCACCCGACAGCCTCAGACTTATTTTTTTATGCTCTGATACAATTATCTTTTTTTCATCACAAACCAGTGAATTAACCCCATACTACCCAGAAAATCATCCTTAAGTTATGAAGACAGTTCTTTTTCATGCTGTCCCCTAAATCTGGGAGGAAAATTTGGGTGACATTGAACATGGAAGGGAAGAGACACAATTCTGCCTCACAACCTGGCTTGATTCAGCTTTACTTACAGTAACTGCAGCTCCCATCAGGCCCTGGACAACTGCTTCTCCAGTTGACTGTACCTAGGAGACCAAAAGAAAACTTGACCTTTTGGCTTTCTTCTGCAGTTAAGACTTGTAGCCACCCACACTCAGAGATGTGATGCAGAACAAACACATATTTGCTACAGAAAGGTGCTGACAGAAGCCAAGCAGTGCACACAAATGATACCCAGAAATAAGAATACAGGAGAGAGAGACCTGCTTGTGGCCTTTCAGGACTTCAAGAGGCCTATAGGAAAGATGGGGACAGACTTTTGAGCAGGGCCTGTTGGGACAGGATAAGGGGTGATGGGTTTAAACTAAGAGGAAGATTAGGAGGAAGAAAGGAAGAAATCTTTTTCCTTCTTAGAAGGAAGAAAGTTTTGATGCTGAGGGTGATGAGAGCCTGACACGGGTTGTCCAGAGAGGTGGTCACTGCCCCATCCCTTGCACCATTGCACGTGAGGTTGGCTGGGGGTCTGAGCAACCTGCTCTAGTTGCAGATGGCCCTGCTCCCTGCAGCGGGGTTGGACTCAATAAACTTGAAAGGTCCCTTCCTACCCAAAACATCTGATGATTCTAAGAGATCCTGGGAACATGTCTTCTGACCATGGTACCTACATTATATTTTACTAGCAAAATGATGTTGAACTGACAGCATTTATTCCATCTCCTGCCAGTACATAGTGGTCTCTCAGCAAACAAGTGGTGTGCACGACTGGAAAGCCATGTCTGTCTACATACATGCTTGAGAAGAAGGGGGACACTGCTCGTGTACCTTCCCTTTAACATTACCTGACTTGCTGTTTCCCTCATACTCATGGCATCAGCTACTCGGTTTTCCAGGAAGCGCCAAGTGTCCTCAAAGTCAGGGGACGAATCCTGCATCATCACCAGTTCAGTGGTGTTGTAGATACCAGTAAGCACAGCCCGACGAGTGTACCAGTTAAACTGTAAGGGCATGAAATCAGAGAGAGAGAGACAAAGGTGTGACCTGAATGCAGATCAAGAATGTGGCTCATGAAAGCAGAGGACAGACCAGCAAAGGAAAACAGCACAGCAACTGCACATTCCTTCCCACTTACATGGTGTAATCGTCTCTGTGATGCAGTGGGCCAGCAGCCAGCACCACCACCTGACAGCACAGCTGCTCCCATGGCACCAGACAGAAGTCACAAATACCTTGTCTAAAACTGGTCACAAAAATCCTCACCTCCTGCTGCTGGCTGCAAGCGGGCACTAAGAAACTGCCCCTTGCCCCTGTGTGCACAGCACAAGAGCTTATTGCCACTTTACAGACCACTGTCAGGTCACAAAAAGCTCCCATTCCAGATCTGATTAGGTGAGAAATGGCTGCATTTAGTACTGAACTTGAGCTGCAGTCTGCATCAGATACAAGTGTGATGAAAGGGAACAAAGAGAGGAGAGGACTGTTCAAGAGTGCACGGAGATACACCTTCCACCAGCACTGCCCGCTGCCCTGCTATGCTGCTGGCAGCAGCAGTGTAGGATGCCTTACAGTCACACAGTTGTGCAATTACACAATGCAAAGATTCACAAAGAACTCAAATGCTTCCGTTTTTCCAGTTGCACCCGAATCACTGGCAGACACAATAGGTAAATGTTTTAAAAAAAACTAAACAAAAACTAGTCTTCAACTTTGTTTGCTGCTATTATCTAGAAAAAAAAAATACCACGTGTTTCACTCACGATTACAAAGCAACAGAAAAATGAAAACATGGCCTTGGTTCAGAAAACAGCTGGGTTGAAAGCTCCCCTGTCTGCACCACGACCTTCAAGCTTTGACGAGGTGAGAAATATGAGGGGTGTTGCCACTTGCAGCTGAATCTCTCAGGTGCCAGAGACCAAACTCTTTCTGTTGACTGTTCTCCTGCTCCCCAAAAACACCCCAGCCACCTGAAGGGGCGTTAAACCTTTTACTAGGGGAGAGGAAGCTGGCTCAGCACCACAGCTTCCCAAGAAACTCATGTAACAGGTCAGGAGAAGCAACCAACTGTAGAACGTCTCCTAAACCCTGCATAATGAGAAGGCTTCAGGAACAACTCAGTGCATACACTGACATCTTAATGTGACTTTCAGAACCTGTAAGGGACTTGCAGTCCTTGATGCCATCAGACTTTCAATTCTCTTCTGGGTTATTCCTTTAATTTTTCTGTCATTTATTTTTTTCATTGTGTCAGCTTCTATTTTATACACAGATAAAAGAAGTTTATTAAAGTAGTTTGTCTAAATGGCTCATTTCAGCTTTTCTCATCTTTCCCTACATCTATGTGAATTAAAGTAATTTATTAATTGCTTTAATTAAGGTTATAATTTTCTTTTATTCCCTGCCAGAAAGATGAAAGCTTTAATAAGTAACTGGTATTTTTAGGTAGGTTCTTTAAAGGTTTTCAAGTCAAAGCTGTAAATGGGCTGCTGGTAGAAGAGGCAACTGCTTCAACAGAGACATGCTGCTTGCTCATTGAATACTGGATCAACTTAGTCAAAATCTCAACAACTTTTTCTGGGTCTTTCAAAGAAAGAAAAAAAAAAGCACTTAAAGAGTCTAGGAAAGTAGATCTTTTCAATTTGCACTAATCCTGTTGGCACTAATTAGCATTTAGTCCCACTGGCTCCTAAATCTCTTTGTAAATTAAACTACATCTTAGAAGGACCCTTGGGTGCTTCTGAAAATGTCTGTCAACAAACAGATCGTGTCAAGAGAGATGTGGCTGATTCCTGCTTCAACTCATCATTTACTGAAGTGCTGAGGGGTAGACCCAGCTGCTCTGCAAAGCACAAAGACTTACATCTGTGGACTGGTCTCCAGCATAATGCCAGATATCATCGATCATGCTGGTGAGGAGGTTGAGGCCAGAGGGGATGTTCCGTGGAAGCAACAGGATGCTCAGAGCCTGCAAAGGAAACATGGGTAAATGGGAAAGTGGAAGAGAGAAGGACTGACTCACACTTGTGATGTAACCCTGTGTGCAGGGGGTCAAATCTCTCTCTCTGATTTTGAACTCAAAGCAGCTCCGAAGGGCAGCACTGCCAACCATAACAGCCCTACTAGGGTTCTGCAGCCTCTGAACATGGGAGCACAATGCCAGGAGAGTCACAAACCACACACATCCTTCACAGGACAAGTTACACAAATCTGGAACAAAAATGTGAATCACTTCTTTTCATGAAGTGGGTGTCATGGGCGAGGCTGCTCAGCAGAGGCTGACTCTGCAGCCAAAGGTTGGGAACAATTGGCTACAATTCAATCCCCTTCCCACTCTGGAAAGGACGGCTCAAGACTTGAGTTTTGAAGCATGGAGACCTCTCAGCTCACAGATCATCCTCAGGCTGCTGAGGGTTTGTTGTTCACATACTAGACAGGCAGTTTATTGCCACAGAGCAGCATTGCCAGCTGTCTGGTGATACTGGTGCAGCCAGCACAAGAAGGCTGACTTGCAGTGACACTGGGAACAGGACTGAACAGAGACACAGGTTATCGGGGATTCCAGATCAGTGGAGTGAACCACAGAGATGTTTTCCTTTCCAGAACTACAATAAATCTATGTTCTAAAGTTGCTCTCTTTCAAAGGTTGCTCTCCTCTTGAAAGCTAGAAATCACCTGAAACCAGTGAGGGTTTAATTTACAATCTTGAACTACTCTGGTAGAATAGCTATGTTGAAAGCCACAGGGTGTTGAAAATACCCACAAAAAAAAAGATACAATATTGATATTCGTTTTGTACCTGGGGCCATTTCTCAATATATGGGATCAGCATCCTCAGCCTGGCTTCGACAGCATCTCTCAGGAACTGATCTGTAGGCTTCTTCCTGGGGCAGGGAAATACAAATAACAACCAAGTTAAACTCAATTCTGAAATTGAAATATCAGTATTTTTCCTGCCTCAGCAATAGATATGCACAGTATTATGTATCCATCATACCCCTGGTCCAGCCCTGTACCTGGGAAGGTGGTTTTGTTTGGGGAAATTACATATTTTACTTTAAAGTATCTGTGTCCCAGGTGGCCTCTATCTGGTTCCCAAAGTCTGCCACGGAAGATGTCTTTTCATACTCAATACTCACTCTGCTTCACCCAGCTGCACCAGCTTTTGTTCCTGCTCCAGCAGCTCAGACAGCTTGGTGTTGCACTGAGACACGAAATGCAGGATCAGTTCACTGCCATCGCTGCAAAACATCCCTGCAGCAGCAACAGAGAGACCCAGGGTCTGTAGGGAAGAAGGGAGAAGCACAGCCCAGGTCATACACTGCTAAGCAGGATCCAGCCAGAAAAAAAATGTATTTATTTTGGGAATGAAGTTGCATGAAGTTAAACAAAGCAATGCTGAATTAGAAAGTGCTTCCTGTCCACCTTTTCTGCTGTTTAGGAACACTACTCTATGGTGTGCCTTAGCTCAACTCTGACAGGGTCATCCTGGAGTAGCTGGGACACAAACCTGCCCTGTGCCCAAGAGTATGTGGGGGAAGCATGCAGCCCTGGCTGTCTTTGGACTTCAGCTCCATCCAGTTTTAACTGGTTCTTTGCTTCTCTCCCCACATACCTTGGCTCCCTCTGCAATGGCTTCTGCAGTCCAGCCATGTTCAGGCACAAACTCCAGCGCTGCTGTGAGGATTCGATGCTGCAGCTGCTCCTCGCTCTCATAGTCCTCAGACTCCTGGCCGCCCTGGCCAGTGTAACTATGAGAAGGTATTGTTACAGTGAGGGGCACATCACCACCAAACATCAGCAACCTGGACTCCACCATTCACTGCCAGCAGGCATGTTTGGAGATCTGCTTAGTGCAACTCGTCTCCTCCTGTAACATCCTTCCCTTGTCACACAAAGGATTCTTAACAAACCTTTGCCATGAGAGGAGAAGAGAAAAATAAGGGATGGCTCAACACAGGTGCTGATCAGGAGACCAACTGGCCTCAGATTCCCCCTCCTTTAAAAAACAACTAAACTATCAGCTTTTACAATGGGGGGTTTATAGAAACAGGCAGCTGGAAAACATACTGTCCTTATTTTGTGTAGATTTACACAAAAGTGAGGGCTTGCACTTTGCAGACCAGAGAGGTTCCCTCTTGAAATCCAGTCTCATCCCATCTCCACAGCAGACAGTGGAATTTGCACTGTCACAGCAAACCAGCTTTCCAGTTGCTGCAGTTTGAGGCTCCGTTAACTCTGGATCTTGTTGTCTCTCATTGCAAGTTTCAGGAAAGCAAGGTGCTCTGATCCCAGCGTTGTCAGGACAGCACTAGGAATAGCGAGTGAGTTACCTGGGGCGAGGGCCATGAGGTTCCTGTCCAGGCTGGTGATCGGTTGGATGGGAATCAAACTGCTGCTGAGAGGAAGATGCAAATGGCTCCTTCTGCTCGTCGGAGACTCTCCTCAGCACGGCTGAGGCCCGGAGAGCACGCTGTGGTGGGGAGAGCTGGCACCTGACTGCTGAAAGGGAAACCAAGAGTCAGACATTGCCTGCCAAGGAAGCACAGAAAATTAAGGTGAGGAAAAGAGCTGTGGTAAACACAGCTGCAAGGAACAGAAATTTGTACAGTCTTTTTTTACACTTCTGAGAAGTACTTCTCTCACCCGAGCTCCCATTTACTTGATGGAAATAAAGTGAGAATGGTTTGTGAGGGAAAGAACCACACAGATGGAAGTTACTGCAAATAGAAAGGGGTTTCCCAATCTTGGACCTGAAACCAGGCACATGAACACATGCTGACTCCTCTGCAACACGTCCTCCCTCCTTTTTGAGTCCCTGAGCTAGAAGAAGAGTTAAAGGAAGGTGCTGACACTCAAGCTCCGGGCAAGAGGTGAGGAAAACTCTGGAGAGAGCAGTCTTAACAGGTATAACACGCTGATTGCAGGGCGTGTTCCTCCAAGGACTCAAAGGCACTGCAGCTTTTCAATTATAGACACTGAGAACTTTTAATGTATCTGCAGTGCGGTTTGGCTGGGTTGGTTCACTAAGATCGGGCTGCACGGCCCACACTTCAAAAACCCAACGCAACCTCCTCTCGCTCGGACCCCTCCTTCAGCGCCCTCGCAGGGCTGCGGGGCGGTTTTGCGGTCAAGGAGGTGTGAAGGGCTCTCCTCGCGCCAGACCCTGCACAGCAGCCTCCCCCCAGGCACTGAGCTCCCCGAAATGAGGAGCACTCCTCGGGTGTCGCAGCTGGAACGGGCAGCGGGCGGCCTTGGGCCTGAACCGAAACCGGGAACGGAAATCGAAACCGAAACCGGGCCCGATCCGGCCCCGCGGCCCGTGGCGCCCCCTGGCGGCACCCGGCCTCTGCCCTTCACCTCACCTTCCCCCTCCCAGCCCCGCCCCGCCTCGGCCCGCCCGCCGCGCGCCCGGCCCGGGCACGGGCGTGAGCACGGGCGCAGGAGCGAGCGCGTTCCCGCCCAGACGCGCCCCCCTCACCCGCGCGGCCCCGCCACAGCCGCCAACCCGCCCGCCGAAGGCTGCCCGCCGCCGCCATCTTGGAAGCGGGCAGAGGGCGATGACATCACGTGGGCGGGACGCGGCGGTGACGCCATCAGAGCGAGACGACGCGTGAAGAGGCGAGGGCGAGCGCAGCTGCGGTGGGGTGAACGCGACAGGTGAGCGGGGTCGCCTCTTGCCTTGGGGGATACTCTCATTTTTTTTTTCCTTGAAAAGGGTTTTACCAGGGCCTCATCTAAGGCGTTCGCCACTGCGTGGATGTTCCTGGGTGCAATTCCCTCACGTATCTAGTCCCTCGTCCCTGGGAGAAGCTTCCGGCGCGGGGCTCGGTGATTCAGAGGCCGATTCTGCCTTTTCGCTGCGCGGGGCCGTGTTTTAAGTGCTGACTGCTGTAGGGCCGGTGAGGTAGGTGCCCGCAGCCTGGGGCTGCGTCCCGAGCTTGTCGCTAGGAGCTGCCTGCTGCGTACAGCGAGGTCCAGAGCGCCCAGGAGGCTTTAAAGTTTTGATCTGCTCCATGAAGTATCTTCTTAACCTACTGAAACTGGAGAGTGCCAGTATAATTTGAGGCCCCTTCCTGACCCTGTTTTGAGCAGTCGTGTTCCTCAAGGGCTGTTAAATGTGTGTGAAATGAAGATAAGCCGCCCATTCCCGGCTTTCACCAAGCGCTTGGGGAGTAAAACGAGCCATGCCACCATGGTCTGGAACTGGGGATACTGACAAAGAAGACTGGCACAGAACCTTTCACATTAAATATGTTTCACTTACTAGTAGGGGAAAAAAAAAAAAGGAGGGGTGTGGTAAATATCCTCCCTGCTATCCCATAGAGAATATGATCGTGAATGCTTGGATGGTCCCAGCCTTCACACACAGAGAAGGCTGTGTGATGGCATCTCTTTGAGGGCAGCCATGGCTCCCTACTTACTTTGGGTTGGATCTTGAGGGCCTGGTGCAAGCTGGTGTCGCTGTTGATGTATTTTGGGCTCTGGTTGATCTTGAAAGGCCAAAATTTGCTGTTCTGAGAGGAAGGTGTGACTTTGGAATTATTTTGTTGTTTATTTGGGTTTTTCCCACACTGGCCCAACAGCTTATGTACGTTGAGATTTTCAGCCTTTTTTCCTGGGAAAGGTGACACTTAAATGAGATTAATAAGTGTGTTTACTGGTGTTACTTATCTGTTGTAGTTGCTTAGCTTATGCTGCATGCGAACACAAAGGCAGCTCTGCGACGCTGGGACCTGTATGTAGCATTCCCCGCTCCTTACCTCATTGGCAGCATGGGCTGCAATAGTACAATTCCTGCTGGACTAGCTATGACAGGGCTCAGGGCTGTCTCTTTCTGAACTTGTGTGAAGTTTCCAGGAGAGAGGGGCTCATGGCACTTGGAGCAAGAGGAACAGCAGGTCAAAATCCACTCCAGCCTTGGCTGCAGGCAGCTGAGTTAAATTGGATGCAGGCTATCTGTGTGTGCCATGGTTTCCAGAGAGCACGGTAGCAATGAGGCATTACCCACTGTGTGTAATCTAATGACTTCTGATAAAGGCCTTGCTTACAACAGGTTCTCCTGAAGCAAGCCTGTGGCTTGCAGCTAATTGGAGATACACAGGGCAGATGTTGAGTGCACTGAGCTCTCTGTTCTCAGTGGTCATGTTTGATTAGAAAGCAAATAGATTTATGTTGGATGAGTAGAGTGAAAGAGGGTGAGTAATTTGTTTCAGTAGCCAGTGCTGCTGTGACTGCAGGTGATGGCGTGGTACTGTTGTGACACTTCTACAGGGCAGATTTTCTTTGGACTCTGTCAGGAATACAGTCTTCTATAAAATATCACTGCAGATGGGTTTTGAGAAACTGTCACTTCACTGCATACTGTGTTCCCCTCTTCCTTCTGTATCATGGCTCACCCAGCACCACCAATGGCAAGAGCTGAAAAAGCCTCAATCGGAAATACTGGGAATGCCCAAATTATGTGGTGGTATTTGTTTTTTGGTTTTTTTGGGGTTTTTTTTTTCCACTTCGCATACTGCAGAAGCAAACTCCGCTAGGTCATGTCCTGAGTGACAGAGATAAGGCAGTGTTTCATGTCATGTAGCTGTCACCAGTCTGGAGATACAGAAATCCTGTATACATCTCTCTTCAAAGCTTGCAGGAAAGCAGCTGAGGGGGGTTTTTGTTTTGTTTGTGTCCCTGCTAAACTAGTCTCTGATCTGATGAGAAACTGAATTATGCCCTTAAGTGCAGCTATTTCTTAATGTTAATGCTCAGCTTGTGAGAACTGTGCTGCCTGTCTCTAGAAAATAATCGCCATTTCTGAAAGCAAGTTGGTGGTCCGTGTTAAGTCACAATCCACAGGGGTTCACTCTGCCCTTGGTACTTACCCTTCCTCTCTGCCTCTCCCTCACCTGTTCTTCTCTCTGCTGCTCTCAGGTTTGCTGCTGTGGGAATGGGCGAGTACGGGGTTGTGCCAGGCCAGCGTGTGGCCATCATCTGGGACAGCTCCTCGCCGGTTGAAGCCCTGAAAGATTTGGTGGATAAAATTCAGGCACTGGTGGGAGCTGATAATCGTGTCTCTGTGGAAAACGTTAACCAGCTGTCTCAGTGTAAGAACAAGCTTAATTTTTCACTGTTGTGTTTGAAGGGAGAGGATGCTGCTGTTTGTGAGCTGACATCTTCTGAGGTTTTTAAGTCAGCATTCAGAACAGTGACAGCCCCTACTGCTGCTTTGTACCACTAGCAACACAGCAGACATGCTGATTTACCCTGGGTGTGCTTCCTCTGGCCGGTGTCTTTAATGGCTTATTGCCATTGTACGCCAGCATGAGAGAGGAGGAGGGAGCAGGAATTGGTGCATTAAGCGCGGCCGTACTGTATATGTGTAAAACTGCTCCATCTTTCCCTTTCTCTCCTGTCAGCGGCTCACAGGGAGTCCAGCTTCGACGTGGTTCTCTCCGGCGTGGTGCCGGGCAGCGTGGCGCAGCACAGCGCGGAGCTGCTGGCAGAAATCGCACGGATCCTTAAGCCAGGGGGCCGTGTCCTCCTCAAAGAACTGGTGGTTACGGAATCAGGTGAGAGAATCCACGTTGGCCTCGCTTTCGTAGCAACATAAAAACTCTCATGAGCATTAGGCTGAAAGGGAAAGGACAGGAACCCTGACTGAAGTTCAGAGATTTTCACGCTGACATACTAACCACAATTGCAAGGGGTTTATCCTGTGTCTCAGCTGGTAGCTTAGACACTCACCTTCTGTGAGAAGTGGTGGATAGGCTTGTTCCTAAACTATGTTGAAAGTCTGGTGGAGACTGGTCTCCTAGGGCATGTAATGTTAAATAGTTGCAGATGCTGTGTTTGAGGAGCTTCTGAAGTTATTTTTAAAATGTGTGACAAATGCTGAGAGAGGCTGTCCCAGAAGCCAGCCTAGAAACAGTTAACCAGAAAAAGTGGAAATGTTTTGACTAAGTTTTAAGAGTGGAGCCAGAGCACCTGCTGTGGGTTAGCTGGAGGAGCACACAAAACAGTCAACACAAGATTATTTCTTTGACCTGCATTCTGGGATACCTTACTGGCACAGGGAGCTGGTTCAGGATGGAAGTGGGAGATGCCACCTGATAAGAACACAAGCATGAATGGCAATGGTGTTTCTTTTGGCACAGCCTACAGCAATGAAAACAGTGTTGTCAGTGGCAGCAGAAACACCTTCTGCTGGTTGGGAAGATTTGCCAGTGATTTGAAGCTGACAGTGGCTCTGTGGTACCTCAGGGGCAGGAAGTAACACTTCTGGGACAGAACAAAGAACATACAAAGTCAGGAGTAGATTAAGTTGCTTTTTTCCAAAGTCACATCTGTCAGGCTGGAATTCGGTGGACTTGGACTAAAGTGCAAGTGGGAATTGTGAGAGAGGGTGAATGGATTCTGTTCTGCACAACCCTGGGCCCAGGCAAAGAAGTCTGGAATGAGTTTTTGGTTCAACAGTGATGGCAGCAGCTTTTGCCTGCAAGAACAAGGCTCTTGAATGTACATCTTGTACATCCTTTGTACATCCATTTCTGGATGTAATGTTTTGAAAAGTTCATGAGCTGTTCACTTTATGTGAAAACATATTGGGGAATATTGTTTGAATTTTGAGGTGGGGATTGTTTGAGGCTTTTTTTTTCCCCATTTTTTTTTGGTAGGTGCTAACTGGGTTGAGGAAGGTTTTGGCATAAATAGAACTGATCTGCAGCTAGAACAGCTTTGTGATGCCAGGCTGTTATATTAATGAACACGCTGCTTATGCTGTTTCTGGTTTGTTCCTTCTGTCAACTAGAAAGAGCCCAGTTTGAAATCAGAGGTTTGGCTCAAGTACTTCCTTCTAAAGCTCTTCCAGGTTCCTCAGTGATCTCCAGTCTTGCTCTTCTCATCTCCTGCTTCCTGCTTTTGTGTCTTCCAGGAAATAACAGCAGATTCAAGACAGCAGCCAGACTCCCCACAGCTCTGACTCTGTCTGGGTTGGTGGAAGTGAAGGAGGTACGTTCACACTAACTGCGTGCAGAAACTCCTCTGGGCAAGTACCTTGAAATACAGACAGCAATTCCTGGGAACTTTTTGGGTGACAAGATATTTAGCTACCCTGGTTTACTATAAATGCCACAAGCTTTAGTTACTGCAAATGTAGTGGAGGTTTTTAGGATTGAAAAAAAAGCCCAACCAAAAAACCCCCACGATTGTCTGTCTTCACTGGAATATTGGACTGGGTGCTGAAATAAGGCCTTCTACCCGAGGGTGACCCAATATCTTAAATTGCAGCTGCAAAAGGAAGCATTGACCCCAGAAGAGGCCCGGTCGGTCCGAGAGCATTTGGGTTACCAAGGCAATGACCTTCTCATTGTTCATATAGAAGGCAGGAAGCCCAATTTTGAAGTGGGATCCTCAAGTCAGCTCAAAATTTCCTTTGCCAAGAAACCTGGTCCTTCAGGTAAGGAGTGGTGTGTGCTGCATGGCTGGATTGCCTCCCTGCACCGAGGAGCATCCATTGGAACAGGGAAACAGCTTGGGGGGTAGGGTGTGCTACAGTGAGAACATGGAAAGCGGGGCTTTCCAAAGGTGTTTGAGACCTGGACAGACTAGAGAGCTGGGCAGAGAGAAATTTAATGCAATTTAATAAGAGCAAGTGTAAGGTGCTGCAT
>JAOEGS010009499.1:0-18320 GCA_025447755.1 Corythornis vintsioides
TCTTAAATCTCCCAGGCAGGCACTGCCTCTGCTCATCTGTTACCATGGCAGCCTCAAGTAACAGAATGCACTGCTAACAAAAGATTATTTCACCACCACCACCCCCCCTTTAATTTATTTATATGCAAGGAACCCCCCCAGAGTTGACAACAGCAATGACTTTGCATTCACACTACAGAAAAGGGGGGGGGGGTATTTAATTTATTTCCCCCCCCCTCCCCGAACATGTGATATCAAAAAATAATTAAAATTCCTCTGGAGTGGGGGAAAAAAAAAATCCTGAACTTCTTAGGATTAAGAAAACGCAGTAGCAGATCTGGATAGGATGCTGATTTGGAATTAAAGCTGGGGAAGGGGGGAGCAAGAGGCTTAACACATACACTGTTGGCATATCACTCTCTAGAAAGCTTTGCACTTTTTTTCCAGCAGAGCCATTAGAACAGGAGAGAGATGCTGAACTGTGAAAAATCCCTAATTTCAAGCATTTACATTCAGTATGAACCTAAAAGAAAAGGAAAATCAAGTTAGAGACTCTTAAGAAAAGAAAGCCTCTTGGAACATAGCAGCTTTGGATATGTAACACGAGCTGAATTCAGCTGTTAAATGGTTGAATTCCACAAGAAAAATGGTTAAAAATCAATATATCCCCATGGAGGTGCCTCTGGCCTTGTCAGAGAGCAGCAGCAGAAGAGTGGCAGGACTAACCCAGAGATGGTCAGGTCTGTCCAGGAGTGCAGACCATGAGCAGGTACCACTGTGGAGAGGCAGGTCCAGGGCCAAGCTGGAAGTCAATCTGCAGGTCAGCTCCTGGGAACCCCAGGCAGCTCCATGGTGACTGGAGAGGGCTGAGGCCAAGCCAGGCTGTGGCTGAGGTCCAGGGGGCAGACACAGGCATGGCTGTGGCCAAGCAGAAGACCATCACTCCTCCAGCACATCCCAGAGGCTGAGATTCCCAGGCCCATGGGTGTTGGGAGAGGCCCCACATGGGGCTGGTCTGGACTCTTCAGGCTTCCAAGAGCCCTCAGCTCAGGTCCCTGATAGGCCTGCTCCCTAGCATCTTCTGAGGCTAAAAGAAAACACTTCTCATCCCATTAATCTTACTTAACCACCAGACTTACCCTTTAAAAGCAAATCTGACCTCTCACAGTAATTTGCAAAGCTAGATATGGATTTTAACCTCAGCAAATTCAGCTAGAAAACAATTTGCTTTGGTTTGTCACATCCATGCTGAGCTAGATACAGAATCTGGAAGAGTTCAACATACATTCCAGGTTACTTCCAGCTCTAAGAGACATGACATTTCACCGACAGCTCCAAAGCACCTGTGGTGTTTTCCAAAGTTTGGAATTTAATAAGAAATCCTAGTACTTGAAAAGGATAAACAACCACTTCAGGTGAAACCTCTACCCAGGGGAAAGATCTCATGCTGCCATTAATTTAGGCCATTTTTTTTAGAACTTGATATATTAAATAATGTCTTAAAATCCTCAAATTATAAAAATCAGAGCAGAACATTTAACAGAAGTCTGAGCAGAACAGTTAACAACATTCTATGGAAATGTATTCAGAGCATGTGGTTTGACTCTTCCCAGATAACTATACACATCTAAACATATATTCAGTCCTACATTATCATGACACCGTTTTTCCAAAAAAAGAAAGGAGAAAAAAAAAATTCTCAACTGATTTTAAATCTACTAAAAATCCATTAAAATGCAATAGTTGCAGCTGACTGGCCTGGGAAATTCACTGGTTTGATCATCTCAGACTGGGAGGAGGATTAGACCTTCAGACACACTTAGTGTGCATTAAATAACCACCTAGCTGCACTGTCTGCCTCAGAGAGAGACCTAACCCTAACCTGAGGGTGCCTCTGTGCAGTGACTGGGAGGTACCCACTGACAGGGCTGGCATCTGAAGGCTACTGCTCCCTTCAGGTGTCCTTCCCACTCTGCTGGGATTTGCAGTAAATCAAGGAAATGAGACAGCACCATGCACAGCTAAATTGTCTCTCATTCCTCCACCCTTATTACCACCTTTCCCACCACAGTTCCCACTCTCACTGTGCTGCCCTTAGTGGGAAGGTTCAACAAGCACTGGGAAGCAGTGAAGGAAGAAAAAAGAAGGGAACTGCTCATTGACAGAAGACAGAACAAGCTGCATACTTCTAACTAATGATCTCTCAAGTGCTTTGTAGACCTCACATAACTGAACCTTTCAATTCCTTGATTTTAGTTTTGCCAATCCCTCACCTCATCCCTGTTACAAATGGAGTTATCAACTCACAGAAGAGCTGCCCAAAATCATAAAGCACTTCAACCCTCAGGCCAGGTCTATCATCTCTGGCTTCCCATCAACAGAACTATCCATTTTTCAGACTAACTCTTGTTGATCTGTACTGTACATTAAGTTTGAGAGGCACAAAGGACTGTCATTTGTTTCTGTGTTTAAAACCAGATGGTCTTAGTGAAAGGAATCCACATCTTGTCTAAAAGTGCCTCGAGCTGTTACTTTTGTTGGTATTTACTGAAATTAAACAGCACGCTCAGGACTGAGCCACGAGGTCTCTCTGTTGAAGTCTTAACAAATTAAATGAAAGAGGGAAGACAAAAGACACTGGACAGGAACCTTTCTACCTGGACCCCCATCCCAAAGTTCTCATTATCCTGCTTATTATATTTATTTTTCCAGCCATTCCACACAAGGTGGTTACTTCCATGTCTGAGTCAAGGGATTGAGACTCAAGTAGGGACACCCTTTGTATGAAAGATGGGAACACATCCCAATTCCCACTCCAGCACTCAAACTAACTGAGAAGTTTTGTCTATTTCATGTATTTTGCACTTTGTAACTACATCTTAAGCCGGTCTTTTGCAAAGTCAAACACTAGGAAAGAAACAATTTCAAAACAAGTATGACACAAAGCCTTTAAAAAAAGAAAAAAAAAGATTATATACAAGCATCTTCTGCAGCTTAGCCACCACAGGTTTTTGTTGTTACTGTTAAAATCATCTTAAAATGAAAGCTGAAGCACCCTGTCAAGTAGCATTCAAACAATTTAAATCTGTCTTACAATTAAGTAGTTTTCCCTTGAGCTTCTTACACAAGTATGAAAGACAAGTATTAAACCAAAGAACAAGGGGCTGAGAAAGAAACTATCAACTGTTTTATGCTGAGGAGCAATTCTGACCTTTCTTGAGCAAAATTTCACCAGGTCTGTAATAATAAATTAACTCCTGGGCAGCACTTGGCAGTCAGCACCTCAAAACAAAGATGATGCTGCAAAGTAGAATGAATTCTCCATATCAATCAGGAAATAAAGAGCGAAGTCATTTGAAAGCCCAGAAATTTATTTTCCAGAAGGGAAATTCCACTCCTTTGGAACAGTCTCCAGTTACTGTCCCCCCCCATCACTGAATTCAAAGTATCAAATATACACCATGTGAATTAAAAAATAGTTCCTCAAAAGAAAACTGGGTTTGTTATTTCCTCTTGCATATCTTTTGGTTAATGCATTTACCAGCTTGATTAGAGAAGGGCTCCCATACACACCTACAGAGGTGCAGAAGGTGTGAAAGCTTCACAGCAAAGGAGGAGATCAAGGAGAGAAAAGGAATTCAAAACACAAACAAAAATGACTGCAAGTCCCAGAAGAAATAAATATTAGCAGCAAGAATCACCACGTGATCAAACTCTGAATCCCCTCTCTGCCCAAAAGGCAGTTTATTTTGATGTCACCACCAGCAGCTGGAAGAGTGCCCAGGGAAGAGAGGAAATGTAGATTTTGTTTTTCCAAGCAATTATTTCAACTTCTGTTGGTTCTGTGTGCTCAGTGCTTCTATGTGGTCTTCAAAGCTAAGTTCTCCCAAAACTCAGTGGAAGCAGAAATAATTATTTTAATATTAGGGGGTTTTTTTATTATTTTTAATATTAGTAAATATTTTTTTCTTGATACTGAGAATTCTCCCCTCTGTGTGTTCTTATAATTTTCTGTCATTAAGGCCTTTTGCACTGGCCTACCCCAAACTGCCACCACTGCTTTGGTTTAACATCCCCACTGCAACATTTATGGAACAGGGATCACAATTACAACATTCTAAACAGAGACAGGTCTCCAGTCATGAAAAGTTCATTTCTTTTGCTTCAAGGCATAAATTATTCTACCTTACCAGAAGCATTCTAATGCCATGATTCATTCGCTGTAAAAATAGGGTAAAAAATTCTGGACTGTCAAAAACACAGAAATAAAAAGGGCTATTAAAAGCCTTTTTCCATGCTGCACAAACACAGATTTAACTAATTTAATGATACGGTCACTTGAAGGTTGAGGTGCTTTTAAGTTTCATTCAGGTTCCAGCATTAAGAGGAGCAAGTACAACGTGCTGGCTCTACTGCCCACTTCCATTTGTGCTTGCCAAATGCACCGGGCCAATTCTAACCAGCAATACACATAATGTACTGCTGTCCTCAAAGGAATTCAGAGAGACAAGTATGTTCTTTTGCAATTCAATCGACCACTTTTTCTCACGCTCAAGTGGTGACCTCCTCTGAAATCCACAAGCCGCTGAAGGTGCAGCCAAAAACCCAGCGTTTGTCAGATAAAATAATCTACATTTCAAGAGGCAGGGCCAGGAAATAGAAGCTTCCAAGTTTGGTTCAAAGAAAAGGAAAGAAAAACACCACCAGAGAAAGAAGAAAGGAACTAGTGCTGTGGCCCAAACGCTGGTGAGCTTCAATTAGGACAGACCAAGGTCTGAGGCTCAGTCAACAGAAACTCTCCCCTGATTTCCAGCATCCATTGATGAAACCACCCACATGCAGAACGCTGCCCAGCAACATAGCAGGGTGGTGGCCACACTCCCAGTTGCCAAACAGATCAATACCTGGCATAAAGGTCCCAGATCAAAAGCATTTTCCTCTATCTAACACTGACTGCACATGATTTTACTAAAGATTCTCCTGCCTATCTGGAAAATAGGACTAATTGTATTTGTCATCTACTTAAAGAGCTTCACAGTCCATGTCTGAGCAGTGCAAGAACTAAGAGGGGATCACCCTGAGCTCCTGCAAGAGCTGGCAGGAGAAAGTCACCTTCAGTTTGCAGGCAAAGAGCAAAAAGGCCATGGAAAGGAGCAAAGGTCAGCACAGGGGAGTCACTCCAAGTGACATTTCTAACTTATCTTAGGTAAGAATTCACAAAATCCAGTAACGTTCAGGTTTACATCTCGTTTCAGCTCAGCAGATGCTTGAAGTTAAATGCTTCAGTTCCCTTGTGCTGATGGTTCAGCAACACTGCCTCAAATCAAGGGCATCAGCAACTTCAATCAACAGTGTTTAGGAAACAAACTGTTGCCAAAATGTTTCATTTTCTGCCCCTCCAGAAAGCGTGAAACCTCCTTGTGAATAGGAAAACCTCCTGCACACTAGAGCTTTCCCTTTCCCATGCAGTGGCTGTAGCTCAGAATCCACCCTGGCATCTGCAGCCTCCCAGCCTGCAACCACACGCTGCCACTGGCTCACTCCTCTGCCACTGCAGGGAAACCATGCAAAGGATTTTTTTTTTTTCCCCTCCCCAACATGTGTTTTAAAAATAAGGTGCTCAAATAATTGGATTTAGACACAACGAGCTGGTTTATTTACAGAGGAAACAATAGCTAGTCCCTTAAATAAAGCCACGTCAGGAAGAATATTGCCCTGAAGTCCTGTTGGACTCAAATGCAAGGTTTTGATGACAGGGATTATATTTCTTTGAACAAACACAATCAATTCTCACTGACACCCATGAAAAAATAATTTACAGTGGTCTTTTTGGTTTGGTTTTTTTGTTGTTTTTTTTTTCCCCAAAGAATGATCTCCAAAAGGTGGATAACTAGAAACTCTTCCCGAGGGGAAATTAATGAATAAATAGAACTATTTGCAATGTCTTGGTGAACATACCAGAGGTTTTAGCTGTGAGCAAATGTCCACATATACTGGGAGTGTTTTATCCAAGACTACAGGGATTGGAATTCTCTCAGACTTTTCCTCTATTACACCACTTGGGAAACCTCATCAGCACCACACTGTTGCCGACTTCAGCATTCCTTCCATGCAATAATGCCTTTTTCTTCCAAAATGCTGAACAGTTTCAAACCCATTTTCAGTCAGCAGGAGCAAATGCCACTAACTGCATCAAAGCCATTGGATGGAAGGGTTAAAAATTCCCTCTGCTGAGAACAAGTCAAATACTCCCCATGTCTGTACAACCCAAAAAGGCCAGATCTCATCTCAGGTCTCAGTCAAAAGTTGCTTCCAAGTTGTACTTGCATGGAGTGTATCAGTGCAATTCTAGTCAGTAATTAATTGACAACAGATTTAATTTTTTTTCCCTTCTTAACAAAGAAACAAACAAAATTAAAACACACCACAAAAAAACCCAACCAAATACCCCACAAAGACCACAGCTACCAATCATCTACTACAGATTTTTTTAGATAGGTCCACCCAGAGGAAAAATAAAAAAATAAAAAAAATCAAAACCAATTTCCACAGATGCAGAAGAAATGAAACAGATGGTAACTTTTACAGAAGAGTATATTTGTGCTGAACAAACATAAATATGTTTTTGGTCAATAACATTTCAACTGTCAGGAACAGCATGGGCAAAAATTACTTACTCCAAGATTCAACCCTCTCCCCTATTGCTAAAATAGCACAATTCAGAAATACTGTTGACAAAATTAAGTTTACAGACACCCTCTATTGGCAAATCACGTTTGCAGTTGAATGCCGCTCGCTTTGGCAGGCGACTGCTCAGCAATCCACATTCTTCAACACATTTTGTATGGAAAATCCTGGATTTTTCACCACGCAGATGTCACGCCACGGGCCAGGCTCCAAGTGTGCCAGGCAATGCACCAACTGCTGCACCCAGAGCACACTCCCATTCTAATCACCTCTGAAAACACACTGGCCAGTTCTGCTGGACTACAAAATGACACTCAACAGCAGTTTAATCAGAAAACTTCAAGGAAGAGAAGCAAAAGAACAAACAGTCTAAAGCTCTACCAGACTCTAGATATTCTAGATTTCTTCTTTAGAAAGGATCACCACACTTTTTGCTCTCAGGCAGAAAAAAAAAAAAAATACATCATGCTTCAAGGTTTTCTAAATATTTGGTCTGTTCCCCAGACTCAGATTCTGATAATTCAGGAAAGAAGAAAACCACCCTGGAAAAATGCAAAGCACACACTGGCTTCAAGTAGGGAGCAGGAGGCAAATTAATATGCAACTGTTTTCACACTTATTGCCACATCAAGTAAAACAAAAGACATGTGTTGCTTCATGTCTCCCCTAGAAGGCAGGCAGTTGTGTTTCCATTTTAGGCTTATTTCAATGTACAGCCTCTGGAAGCAAAGCCAGCCCTCGTTTAAACACCTTCACAAGGATGTTTCACACAGCTAGAAAGCCCTCAACTCCTCCTGCATGTTTTAAGCCTCAGAGTAGTCCCCTCACTTGCCTCCCTAGCTTGCATTATCCTGCAGTTCTGAGCTCCTTACTCAACCACTTCTCCATGGTTTTTAGAAAAAATTATAAATGACAAATGCACACAGCTTTTTCAGGTTTGAAACTCTTAATCTTTGCAAGCTTTGGATAAAGAAGGAATATTTTCCTCCATTGTGTGAAAGAGCATCACACCATGAAGAAACACACAAGTAAAAACCCTTTTCCTATACATGCTTCTGACCACTGGCATTAAATACATTACAAGGACTAACACTTAGCATCCTGGAATGAAATTCTAGAGAAATTAGACTAATAGAAACTAGAAAGATGCAAATATGCTGAAAAAAAACCCAACCCACAAGTCATTTCACATCCTCCCCCTGTGGATTTCCAGGCCTTTATTCATTCTTTCATGTATTTTTTTTCTGATTTGTTTCACTTCGCATTTCTAAGACCTGCAGTCATGCCTGTGCTTAAGGGGAATACTTACAAGTATTTGTAGAAAAAGCAGTGATATAAAACCAAATAAATAGTACCCTCACTGTAATCCCTACACAGGTCCAGCTGAAAGACAGCAAGCCCAAAAACAAATTCCACAACACCAGCAGTCATGCCTAAAAAAGTCCAAAGCAGCTTCTTCCTCCCTCCAAAGCCTATTTCAACATCTCCCACAGATGCTGAAAGGCAGGAGGTATTCTTACAGAAACCACTGTCTTAAAGCTACTTTTGCCCAGGTTTTAAGGTCACGGTTTGTCCTGGAGTATTTCTCCCCCCACCTTCCACTACTAACAAGTTTTTAACAAAGAAAATTAAAAATGCCAGGTCCAACATCATTTCTTCATCCTCAGTGTTAACTCTGTTTGAGAAATGGCTGATTTCCAGGGAGACCTAGGATGACTGACACCAGTGAGCAATTTTTCCAGCCTAGCATTTGGCCTGGCACACATTTCCATCTCACAGGAGGGTAAGAGAAACCCAACACACCTTCAAGGCTGCGGGTGAAAAGTTCAGAGAGATCTCCAAGTCTTCGTTGCTACTGAGACTGTCAGCCCTTGCAACAATTAAATCTATTTACAGCATTAAAAAAATAAAACAAACAGTCACAAGCAGATGGGACAAACAGAAGAAAAGTGCAAATTGATTTGGCCAGGACAACCTTGGAAGATGCCTGCAAGTACTTAACGGAGTGAAACGTTGAAAGAAGAAAAAAATCATTTCCCTGTAAGTTCAGCCACCCGGGTGGTAAACAGCACCGTATGCCACCCCATATGTCAGTCAGCAAACAACCTTAACAAGTCATCTTTCCAAAAGCATTCTCCAGAGCTACAGGTCACCCGTATTTCCCCACACTGTTTCAGCAGCAGTACAGGCAAATTCACACACTCTTCAAACATTGAGCCTTTCCAACATCAGACAAATCAGCTCCAACGCAGGGGGTCACTGGTTAGAAGGTGACACCATCTTTGCAAAGAAACGAGTGCCCCTGGCAGAGATTAAACCACACAGCTCCACCTGCTACTCCCACTTCAAAGCAAAAAAGAGTTCTTTTTTGGCCACTGGCTCAAGAGTTCTTAGCAGTTATTGGTTAATACTTACTGACCTCAACTCCTAAAAAGAAGGGCTGGCTTTTGAACCACCAGATTCCTCAGCTTTAGTCAGAATGTATGCAGCATATGTGTGCAGGGAAGAGAACAAGTTGCCCATCATGTTATTTTGGAAAATACAACAGTAAAATCTTGGAAAGATCTCCTTACACAGTTACTGTCTAGCCCCTCATACAATATCATGTCTAGCAACTTGCTGGCAAAATTTCAGGCAAGAATTGCAAAATGCTGATGATTTTTAACTCATCTATATTAATACCCATATATTATCACGTCAAGTATTACCATCTTAGCTTCTAGAAGTTCTTATGGGTGGGTGGCCTCTCAGGAACACTCATAAAGCTAGTCAGGAAGGAGATTTTTGCTTCATTTTAACAAGGTATTGAAGTCCCTCTGCTCTCAAAGCTACAATGTAGCATGAAAAATAACTTCCACATAGGAAAAACAAACAGAAAACCCCAAACAAACACTTGTCAGAGCAATGCAGGAGCACAGAGTGCATGCACACACTTCAGCCCAGAAATTAGTTCCAGGCATAAAAAAAAATACACCACAAACCACTCCTGTGTGTTCCCATCATCTCCATGAAGCTGCTGTATTTGTAAAATTGCTTTAAAGAAGTTGGGAAAGGTGTTGAAGTTCACACCCCTCAGCTTTCTTCTGAGCCAACAACATTTCTCAGTGTGCTCCACAGCAGCAGATCCCTTGGACATCACTGTCTGTTATCAGACAGACAGCTCAGATCACCCTGTTATCAATTACTGATACTTGGCCTTATTGTCACAGTCTGAAACACCTCAGCACACCAGTTGCTGTCTGACCTGTTTGTTCATGTCTGATCTATCCCTCTGAACACTTGAGTAGCTTCCAGAAGCCCAGTAAGACATTTCCAAGGAAGATCTATAGATGATGTTACGCTTCATGCATTACAGAGATTCCCCCAGCTTCAACATTTGCTGCTTTCTAGCAAACCAAGATTTGCAGCTCTCATGCACCAGAGGTGATAGAAAACAGGCTGCCTAAGCCCAACAAAAGAAAAAGGCATTATTTGCAATATTTTACTAGTAAAACTCTGCAGTATGTAGAACATAACACCAGACTAGAGAGATGAGAACTCCAAAAACCTTAAAATGTCCATCTGGGAAAGCTGTTATTTGCATTTTCTATTCAGACACATCACAGTATCCAGATTTACCCTCGAGTCAGCCTAAGCCACCACACTAAGAAATTAAAGAGATATTTAATTCACTTCAGAGATTCCTCCTCAGAACCCATGTACCAAATAACGAGTTGCTTCTGAAGCACAGCAGGGAAAGCTGAAAAGACCTTCACCCAAACAAAGCTGAAAGCACCACCCTATCAGAGTTTTTCCGAGCTGACAAGGTCACAGGGTTAAGTATAACAGGGTTTTCTGGCATTAGTTACAGGATTCTGCTGACTTTGCTCTTCATACTGAAGAATTCTTCAAACCTGTTTAACGGGTTGTCAGTTTTGTACTTCGCCAGCTAATTCCACATTCATTCCTCATGCAAATTCCTGCCACCTCCAGCAGAAATTACAATGCCTCACGCAGAAGCTGGAGTTCATTATCATAAAAAAAAAAAATCACCAAACTAGTCAGGGCCTTACTCATTATTTTGAAGCATCCCAGTTCAGGAAAAAAACACCTACTTGGAGTTTACAAAGAGCATTAAACATCTTGACCTTGGGGCTGTTATGTCAGAACCTACCACAGACACAAACAGTGGGATCTATCTCCATGTTTCTCATGATAGCCAGCATTTTGAGGAGTCCTTTATCTTCAGCAGCAACAAGTTCACACAATTATATTAATGATTCCTCCCTCCTATTGTTTGTGTGGAAAAAAAACCAACAAAAACACATACAACAAACAAAAAGCACCTTTAACAATGCTCCACTGTTCTCCAGACTCTGATTACAGGGTGGTATTTAGAGTGTCATTCCTCCAGATGAACTGCCTGAGGTTTACTTTGCTATTCTTGTTTTATTCTCCCAATATAGACTACAGGTTTTCAGAGAGAAATGTACTCCCTAAATCTGTTTTAGAATGAAAATCAACAATTACCTAGGAAAAAAACCTTGAAAATCAACCACCTACATTCATTCCTCCTCTTCTTCCTTTAAACCTTATAAAGAATTAGGAAGATTAGAGATGGGCTGGCTGAGAAGGGGCACTTTCTATATTTATTACATGTCCTGTGTACTCTAAAGCTGGGTACCATTGTATTTGCCACTCCAGTAACAGAGAAGTCATGACAGAGGTTTTCCAAAGCACAGGGTTCCATACCTCCTCTCCCATCCTAGGGGAGCATGCCAAGGGGAAATTCCAACGTGCAGACGCATAAAGTCACACTCAGATGGAAACCCAAAACTCCACAAATAATTTACAGCTAGGTTGCTTTAGGCATTCACATTTTGGGGACATTTGAATGCATGAACAAACCAAGGAACACAGCTCAAGAACTGGCCAAAGCTCCCAGTGCCAGGAATTCCTGAGCGACTGCCCCAGCCCTGGCTGTGGAGAAAGCCCTTGGTGAATCCTCGTACAGCTCCAGGCTAAGCTGCTCCTTGTCCAAAAGGGTAGAGAGCATTTCTGAAGTCTCTCAAAGGACTATTATGAAGATTAATTAAGGTCTGAGCAGCGCTTTGAAGATCAAAACTGCTAGGCTGTTATTTATTATTAAAGAACAACAAAGTGCATTCTTGTTGTCTGCAATTCCACTTCACAGAGACAACAGTGCCAGAGCCCCCGTGCTCCATCCAGTGCAGGAGCTGCTTCTCCCTGCCCTGACAAGCTGCAATTTGCATAACTGCATTTTTAGTCACCTCAACCCCATCAGTAAATCTGCACTCATGCCTTTGAAATATTTCTAAATGCCTTAAGGAATAGAATCAAGATCATTTTCTCTTCTGATTCTCTTCCAGGATAAGCTTTTCCTATCAGATATTTCTGCCTGGGTTCAGCAGTGCCTTTTATCCCATCCAGAGCCCTGGGATTACTCACACGCTAACTTCAGACATACTCCAAAGTGCTAAATCACTAAGTCAATATCTATTTGGGATGTTTCCCTTCAAAAAGATGAAAGACACAGCATTGCACAGCAGTTAATTTATTGGGAGGGAGGGGAAAATCACAATTGTCTTGGAGCTCTGTTTTCTCCACAGGTTTTCCCATCAGAAAAATGACAAGTCTACACAGCAAAGTACTGCACTGAAATAGTCCTGCCACCACAACCACACTTTCCTCATCTTATTCTACCAGCTACAGCAGGAGATGAAGTTCTCCAGCATCACAGCACTGGGATGGAACAGAGCAAATATTTCCAGTCAACAAGACAACAAGCTGCTGGAGACAGACAGCAGGGAACACCCAAACCTGGTGTACCCTGGGCAGCTACCACCACCCTTACACCTCAAAGAACCTGTTAACAAACAGACCAGCACCTACAAGATGCTGAGCCATCCAGAGTGTCAGCCAATATCACCCCTGCACAGGAAATAAGTCTGAATTATTGGACTACTTTTTGGCTATATTCCCATTACCTTGGTTCACAATCCAAAGGCTCTTAAAATCAGCAGCACATTCTTATTAAAAACACAGATACCAGATTGTGAACTTCTGTACTTTATAGAGTGCATTCAGGAGAAAGCTGGGGTATATTTAGCAGCCATATGGCAGCCCTCCTCCACATGCATGGTTTCTAGTGATAAGAACTGACAAACTTAAGTTTGCTAAAACACCCATCTATATGTTTTCATTTCCATTTCAAGTTGACCAGCATTTAATTTTTCCACTTGGCGTTTGATTAAAAGGAAATGTAAGGGGGACCTATAGCAAGCAAAGCAAGAAAAAGTTATTGTAATGTGGGTGAAAATGCTCAAAGATGCTAAACTGTATTTGAGACAAGTAAATTTTCCATGACTTAATACAATATGGCTACATAACTAAGTAGCCAAGGATATACTGGCTTCCCTACACAACGTGCAATTGCTTTCTGTATGGCTGGCTGAAAGCATTAGGTAAATAATACTCCCTTTAAATAATTACAAAATAGTTATATCAAGCTCCTGTACATCTTAATAGAGAAGGAAGCAAAAAAAAAAAAACTGACCCCAAACACACAGTGACAACCAACTAGTATATTGTTTAGAAGTTCAAAGATACAAGGACAACCACCCTACAGTTCTCATGCTCCTGGGAGCCAGGTTTATATGGACAGAAAGCTGGATTTCCCTATAGCACAGCCAGATTTAATAGAAAGCCAGAAGTTAGAAAGAGGACAATGGTTTTAAGCAGCAAGAGAAGACATTTGAGATATGCTGCCATTTGGGACAGATGAAAAGTCAGGCTGAACATCCAACAAACAACTCCAAGTTCACCCTGACAGCCACCCCATCATGCTTGCACCCCTTCAGAAAATATAAAAAAGGGGAGAAAAAAGACTGAAGGGCCCTATCAATTCAACAGTCCAAGAAACAGATTGTTTTCCTCTCTAACAATGAGAAGCATCACTGCTTGAAACACTTCACTAAATCAATGCCTGACTCCTACTCCCCTGGTTTCTCAAGTTTTTCCAAATCTTTCTGTGCTTTCCTGAGACCCAGAGAACAGCCCAAGAGATGCCTTCCCAGAGCAAGGTGCCTGCAGCCACATGAACATCACTGCCCTACAAACTGATACAGAGCCTAGTGACCAAGCAGAGCCAGGCAAGAGAACACCCAGTGCCAGAAATCACACTGTGCCCCCACTCCATGGCACAGACCTCCTGCCAGCTTAGTACGAGTCTTACAGCAACCTGATCCAATTCCCAAGACTGGGGAGCAACCCTAGCCTTTCCCTTCTGTCCAGATTCTTCATCAAGAGGGACAGGCATGAGCATCACACACGTGTCTGAGCACACAGAGCTGTGTGTACAGGCTGAGAACTAGAAATGAACAACCGTGTTTATTCCAGCTGGTATGTTCATTACTCAAAGAAAAATAATAAACACTCAACATTGTTTCTCTCCCTCTGAACGGAGCAATTTGGGGAATATGTTTTTTCAGTACAGCTCACCCACTCTTTAAGATTCATGAGGGTGAATGATATGGCACAAATCACTGCCCAAAGAGGAATCTTCATGCTGGGCAACCCACTGGAGACTGTGCCCCTTAACATGCTAGACAACACAGTCTTGCAGAGAAGTAACAATTTCCCCAGAACACTGATTATTCCCTCCTGTTTTCCTTGAGAAGACAACCATCGCAGAATGAAAAACCATGGTGAAATCAGAACACCATCAATAATTGTGAAATTACAACATTGCAAAATTCAAACTGCTTCGCAGACTGGAATTATTTGAACAGAACGTTTGAGAGAGAACAAAACATTTAAAGATGCAATCAAGCCTAAAGATTTCTTCCAGAAAAAAAAAAAAAAAAAAGAAAACAACTGCAGACAATCATTGCTTTAAAGCTTGGCTCAGGGAAAAGAAAGAAAAATGCTAAAATAACCATTCCTGCATACCTGAGTATCAACCCAGAGCTTGGTGGGAACGAGTACCTAAGTCTTCCAATTAACTGCCTTTGTGTGTGTCTCTGTGTGTCTGTCTGTCTGTGTGTGTGTGTGTGTGCTTTAAATGTGGTCATTGAACACTGCTGTAGAGAGATAGAGGGAAAAGCAGATCTCTGGTCTTCTGGCAGTTTTTGCCAGTCTCGAACAATTCCTCCTTCAGATGCACAGCCACAGAGGTTCAAAGGTCCCCACAGCCTTTGTTCTCAGCTCCAGAGTGGTTACAAACAAACTTTTGTTCCCGTTTCTTCAATGAGACGAGCTGCAGCAGTCACCAGTGACTGAACTTCACAGCCCAAGCTCGCCTTGTGCATCTTTCAACCCAAGGACTAGGGGATCTCATTTACACTTCCAAGAATCAACTATCAGAAGTTTCTGTTGAAATAAAAATCAACTACTACCGACTGAATCAACCTCCAGCAGACATCTTCCACTTCTGCATAGACAGAGGAAGGAAGGAGGATCCACACTTGGGTTTACAGATTGTATATGGGAACTGTTGATAAGATTCTAAGATTGTTATCAGTTGCTATGTACATTCTAGGGGGGAAACCCAAGCAAAGAGCATCAATGTGAAAGATAACAAGCTTTTTGAATAAAAAAAAAAAAACATTTAAAAGATTATGCTTTTAAAAGATGGGGTTTTTTCTAGCAGTTGGGAGGTGACTCCTTAGAGATGCTTCTTGTAAAACACACCACTCAAGTTATCAGTAGATAAAATCTAAGACATTATGAATCATAATAGAGTAAAAACAGAAGTCCCAGCAAATACTCAAAGGCTTTTGCAGCAATTGGTGATGCTCAAACAGGGGCTGTCCAGCTACATTCTTTGTAATAGTCACACTTATGGCCCTAGTGAAATCAGTAAAATTCAGCAAACTAACATCTGAACTGGAAATCCTTTTGGTTTTTACACTGGCACCAAGAACCAACCTGCCTAGAAAACTCCAAGCACTGGATCTTCCCTCCCACACCCCCCAGAGCACTCAGATGCACCTTGAGCATTCAGAGTGTTCCAACCAAAAAAGTTCTCCTCCCAAATGCCAGAAAAGATGGTTACTGAAATTTTAGCAACTGAACTTTAACATTCTGGTAGACATTTGTTCACTTGGTGATAAATGCATCTCAAATAGCTAAATACACAGAGGACTAAACAAGGTTTTCTTTAAGCAGCAAAAAAATTTCAAACCACTTTTAAGAACCTAACACCTTGCCAGCAAAGTTATTTTTAGCAAAACTGATAATCACAATCTGCCAGTAAGTGATGACAAAGCATTTACCTTTCATCCTCATATCTCAAAAGCAACTTAGCAGTAGTAATTAAATCACTGTCAGCCCTCTCTACAACAGGGCATGGCTGCAGGACCACTACTATGGCCATGAACTGCTCAACTATTAGAAATTTCCACCTACTTTATGACTTTCTGCTTGTCATAAGATAGAAAAGATGGAGACAGACCAAGTTCAAAGTAGCAGAGGACTGACAAGTCATCTAGTGTAAAACCTGCTTCAAAAGTAACCTACCATCCAACAAGGTAAATCTGAACCATCATAGTGGTTTTATCCAAGAAGAGTGCTTTGCAACCTGTAACCCCTTAAGTTACAGATGCACCACCAGGATCTAAGTCAGATAGTCAGGCTGTAGCTGACCACAGGTCCCTCCATCCAACAAATAACCTCAGTGATATTTAACTATTTACATTTCACCTTGAAACCCATAGGAAGTCAGGCTCCAAACTTCTTGTGGTCCTGGTTTAATGACTTCATGGTGGAAATGGGAGAAACTCCACTTTGTCCAAGCCTTCAGTAGTTACTATGGATACACTAAATCAATGCTTTCTGCCCACATAGATGAAAGGCTGAGATTTGGACAGCCAAAAGCACTGGGCACACCAGCAAGGCAACGAAGGGGCAGCAACTGCAGCTTCTCTGTCAGCAAAAGCAGCTGAAGTGACACAAGAGTGAATGATGGTCAGCAGTCTGAGCTGAACTACAGCCTCAACTGAGGACTTCCAGCCACCTCTGAAGGACACGTGTAGCTATAGAAACAAGACTAAAAGAAAATATAGGTTCTTAAACAAGTGTTTTTACTAAGTGGAGATTGAGGCACTGCATTTCCTACACTACAGGTTAAGGGAGGAGCTGCTGAGCTCTGTTCTTATCTGTGACAAGACTCACAGGTAACACTGAACTCCATGTGTGTAACTAAGCACAGAGCAAAACAGCATCCAGTGAAAATTAACAGTTAAATCTCAGTTCATCACCTGACAATGCCATCTAAATATATTCCAATCAGCAGTACAATGATATGCAATGTTGGGTTTAACTGAAAAGCAAGGTGGCAACCTAAGCAAGCACATGCATGGAACATTTACCAACCTGACTACACAAAAACCTGGTAGCTTTGGTTTATCATCTTAAACAATCAGCAGCTAATTAACCGGGCTTTTAACAACTAGGTAATAAAGTTTCTTCCCAGAGAAAATCAGATTGGAAAAGTCAACATCAGCTTAAACACGATTAACTTCCGTCCCACTGCTGGTAAAGCAAATCCAATTTACTAAATAGTTTAAAGGGCAGTTTTTAATTATTTCACACACATCGGAAGAACCCAAGGCCACATCCACACCAAGGCTGTAAATCGAGTGCACAGACTCCAAGCAACACAACAACCCATGTCAATAAAACACGTGGAGGCTTCTTCACCTGCTTGACAACAGCACCAGCCTCAGAATTTGTATTGCAGAAACCCCCACCAACCTCAGCCAGGAGCCTGCCAGGGGGGAAACCACCACAGTAGGTATATGTAATGAAACTGACTAGGAGAGTTTCTTTAAGTCATTATTTCTTTACTTCTTATTCCCAAAACAATCTCCAGGAAGCAAATATGCAGCAAACAAATTGTGATTTACAGGTTTTACCTGGTTTCAGCAGTGCACACCCCCCCAGGAATGCACTCACACTGACTACTCCACAGTCCCTCTATCTGAAGTGTTTTACACAGAAGAAATTGAGGCCACACAGCAGAACACCACGGGGGAGACACAGCAAGTCCCCAAAGGCAGCAGAAGCAGCTCATAGCCCTGGCAGTGCAGTGACAGCTCTGCTGCCTTCCCACACTTCCACAATTAATTGAGAACTGAAGTTTTCCAACTTTAATTGTTTAGCATCAAAGACGATAATTTGTTTTCAGCAGCAACACGGATTTACAAACAAAAGAAACCAACAAATACACAATAAACCCCACAAAATTAATACTGAAAAGAAACAAAACAGTTTCATCCCAACGGACTCAGCATCGTGAGCTGACTGCTGACCCACGGCTTTATATCCTCCAGTTATGAGATCCTCCAAGCTCTGGTTGGCTGGCAAACCTCATCTACATAACAATAACCACCCCAAAAATGGCTTCTCTTTCCCTGTGTCCTCAGCACACACAGCCCTTCTCTCCCACCAGCTAACAGTGCCCAGCCAGCCTGTTACAAAGGATTACCATAAGAATAGAAATCACTGCAAAATTCCACTCGTTCCCACTGACCAGACTTGTTGACCTGTTTCAGCCCCAATACCAAATTGACTTCTTATTCCCACCACCCCAGTAAAAAAAAAAAAAAAATTAAAAAAAAAAAAAAAAGCTAAACACAATCCTGGACTTGAAA
>JAOEGS010009500.1:10314-24677 GCA_025447755.1 Corythornis vintsioides
AAGGTAAAAAAAAAAAAAAAAAAAAAAAAAAAAAGTTTTAGTAAGACAGAATCTCAATTAAAAACAACAACAAAAAAATCTACTGGGCTACATGTTGAGTGTTCATTCATATCACAGACAAAAAGGAAAAATCCAGATGACTCAAACCAGGATAGGGAGAAGGTAAAGGTTATTGTAAACTCTTCAGAAATCCATCTATTTTCTTGCAGAGCAGATTTACTCAGTGCTTTTAGAGAAAGGACCTCATCTAGTGTCTGATATAAATAGATAAGACTGACACACATAGAGTTAGACAGCTGCATTATGCAAAAGAAAACGAAGCCAAAATCTTAACGTGGTTCTTTTTCCAGTTATACAGCACACCAGATTTCAGATCAGATGATGTTTCAACGTGACCAGTAACGGAGAGAAGCCTTCACATCAAGGCCAGCCAAACAATTTCACTGTGTCACTGGCAAAGCAACGTTCACAGGCACTTGGCTGGGCTGCTGTGCTGGTGACCCATTACTGAGTGGTTGCTGTGCAACAGCAGCTGGTTCCATTTTGCTGATGTGTGTTATGAAGCGTAACCGAAGTTTCAAAGCTGGTCTTAAATTACAAATTATTTTCTCAACCTGTTTAAAAAAACCCAAAATAATTAAAAAAACCCTCACATAAATGCATTTGGTAAAACCAGAGTATTATTTTGACATATGTTAATACTATACACAAACATCACATTAGCAAAACCAAAAAAAGGAAAAATATACAGTAAATAGTGGTACTCATATTAATATTTTATTTACTATGTTCATTTTTGGACTTCTGATAACTAAGCTTAATAAAACCCTTCCCTAGCATAACAACTGTATGCTAAAGCTTTGAAAAACAATTCATATAACTGACATTTCTATAAGTGCATACTGTTATAAACTAAATTGGGTGAATGATTTTTTATTGAACAGGGATGCATTTTAGCTGTGTCACGTATAAAGTGGTATTAATGAATCAGAAATTAGGTGAAAACCTGAAAGGAATAGAGTGAAGTAAGGAAAAGTTATGAAATATCCAACAGCTTTATTTCTGGCAACCTAATAATAGTAATAGTACTTAAAGCACCCTGAAGCTCCATTTTAAATTTCAGACTGCAGAAACTTATCTTGAAATCTGAGACAGCCTAGTGCATCTAAAGTTTATAAACAGGTAATGTACCAACTTCCTGATGTGCATACAGAGTTGACTGTTAAGTGTTTTGTTGTACTGCTACCTATTAAAATAATTAATAAAAATATTAAATTGCTATATGGGAAGAAAGATACTTAAAAATACCAATATCTACTGTTCACTTACCTGTTCTTTCACACTGTCACCTGTAAACATATACTTCATATGATATAGGAAGTCACATATAGGATCCATGTAGTTCAGGTGTGAGCTGTACCGATCTGCATTCAGAAGCATTTCATAAAATGCCACTCCAATCTGTTTCCACAGACACAAAAAGCACACCAGATGAAAACTGCTTTAAAAATGCTTTAGAGTAGAAATAGAGCTAAACAGTGTAATAGATGTATGTACTGTGACTCCTAATTATCTACTTTCCTGCAAGGACAAACGGGCAGGTCTAACTTATCCCATGATGCTTAACTAAATGATCCAATTTCCACAATTCCAGTGAGTGCAGTAACAGTATTTTGGTATATGCTACATAATTAATGCTTAAGCATCACAAGAAGGTTTCAGTAAGTGTCTGTAAAATTTGCAAAAGCTGACCTTAGTGAAAAGCTAGGAAAAGTTTAGCACTTGAGTCTTCTAGACAGAAGATGTTACAGTTTACTGCCCCGAGCTCATATCTAGTCTCCAACAAGGCCTTCAACAAATGCATACAGTGCATTATATATATAATGTATAAAGTAAGCCAAGAGCTTCTTTCTCTTTACCTCTATCATGCAGCGTGTCCTCTCCTGCTGGAACCGTTGTAGAAAAGGACCAACAAGGTGGTAAACGTATAGTAACTGGAACTCTGTTTTCACTATGGGTATCAATACTTCTGTGAGGAACCTGGAATATTTCAAGACCCTTAGTATTTCAACTGTGTTTTGTTTTTTTTTTTTTTCCCTTCATTCCCCTAGCCCAGGTTCTGTCCAAAGCACCAGATTCTCAGGCACAGATTTGGCTTTCATTTTAGAAAATACAGTATAGTTCTGGAAATATGAGCTATTTCAGTGAAGCTCTAGAACATTTCCAGATATTATTACTGGGCTAGAAGAGGAAACAATTCTCAGCTCAGCAGAATGCTACACATGGTCAGGAAGTTGTCATTTTAACAATGTTGTTGACAAAAAGTTGTCTTTTTTTAATGTTGTTGACATTTTAACACTAGCCTTAAATCAAGGTTCAGGACTGAGGGGAATACATCATAGAATCTTCATTTTTGTCAAATATTTTCAGACTTAGTAAGTGAAGTCTGTCAGTTCTCTTCTTAACACGGCACTGCAGGAAAGTCTGATCCAGTTTTTATCCAGTGATATTTCTCACTTCCTTAATGGTTAAGTAGACCATTACCACATCCTTCACTCAGCAAAGCATCTGAACCTTCAGCTAGAGGGTACTTGCTAGAATTAAATATATGTTTACTGATTGTGGTTGATGATTCAGGTGTATGCTACAATCAATGGTTCAAGAAAAAAAAATTAATAAGAGCTAATCAAGATTTAAAAGTCTCATTAAAGGCAGTCACACTCTAGAAAAAAAAAAAAACCCTGAAGCTTACAAGCAACAAGCATTATGTCAGTGAACGAGGGAGCTGGAAAAACAAATTGTGATCTATCTGGTAAGTTTGGAGCTCCTCATACCTATTTTCTGGTATAAGTGCTACAGGGAACAGGTCTGTTATCTACAATATACATATCATTTAAAAGACAAATTAAACCACCAATTATCATTATACCTACTTAGGAATGAGAGAAAGCTGTCCAATGCTAGAATGATGCCAGACAGCATGTGCCAGAGCCAACGTGTAGCTACAACTCATCTCAGAATAAGACTGGTGACATGCTGTGAAGTCAAACAGCTGGAATGGGTAACCGACCCACTCTGTTTCTGATGTCAAGCTGGGACTGTTGATAACGCTCACGATGCGGTCATGGAGAACAATCCAGTATGGCTCCTGGAAAAAAATAAATTGGCTTTCTTTCAAATAAAGGAACCATTGTGTTAGGTAAGAGAAATTACAAGGAAAGGAAAACTGTTGCACATCTAAGCACCAGGTAAGCAAGATAAAATTATTTAGGCAGTCTTAGTCAGGTGCCAAGAGTTGTTGTATTCAGAAGATCAAAGTTTCTACTGATACATGGACTCTAGTACTGTGTATATTTGCTTTTGCAGTTGTAGGCACAGCGCCTTTACATGGTTTAAAAGGTTACAGGATATGCAAGTGCAAGCATTAATAGAAATCTGCTTTGCATCAGAACTCTACCGACCTTATTTAATAGCTCCAGTTGACAATTAATACTCCGCATGTGGCGTAGGAGTGATTTAGTTCTTTATATGTGAGCATCAAAACGTAATAGAAAACCTTGTCAACTTTTCCATGTTGGAGACACAGATGTTTCTCAAACACATAAATGGCCCTGTGAATAGCTTTCTGGAATCTACAGATGTTGACTATCACACTGCAAACTGCAGAATTTTTTACAACAGACTCTATAAAGATGATAAACTTTGCACGGAATATGAGGGTTTTTTTTTGTATTTTAAAATTGACTCACTGGTAAGGCTGTGATAATTAGTCCAATTGCATTCATCCAAGCTGTGATATTCTCTCTTGGAACCAGGGGCTGACTAGAGACAGAGAAAGAGAAAACCAAAGTTCTGAAATGTCACAATTGCAATTTCTGCTTCCGGTGCACCTAAAGACAAGTCATATTTACACAAAGAGTATTTCTCAAGGTGAGAGAGCCATACTCATATGGGTATTCAGGCAAGCCAACTGATGGCATAAATGCCATTATGATGTCACTTGCAAAACTTTGTTCAGGCATGATTTTGCATTAGTAGATTCAAAGGCTGTTATCACACTGCTATTTCTACTGAACACGATGTTTTGACTCTTCCATGTGCCCAAAACAGAGCTAATAATAATATAGTGCTAAACCAAATGATGCTGAAACACAGTAATTTCATTTTGTCATTGCTCAGAGATGACATCTGAATCACTGCTAGGTCCTGATTAAACATGAAGTCCTTTCTTCCCATTCTTCTCACAGTGGCCGAGGAAGAAATAGAGCTATGGGTCAAATTTACTGCATCATGACAAAAGGCTAACCTTGGCACACTGCTCTGCTGATTTGACATTAGCATCAGTAGGAATCAGAATCTTACCAACACTTCCTGTCCCTTTCTTTGCATTCAAAGATGCTGTGGTATTAACTGATGAAATGTCCTTCTGCAAGCACAGCTGAAAGGCGAATGGATTTTATTCCTGTCTTTGTGCCACTGAACTGACTGACCAAGTTCTTTGCCTGTGCAAAGTCTTCCCTCTGTCTTTTAAGGGGATCATGCTGCATCAGCTGCTCCTGAAGCACACACAAGCCACTACAGCACAGAAATCTGGCATGTGATTTTTCTACGTGATCCCTATAGATTTGTTTGTCCTCCAAAAAAATACTTTATATATAAAACTTAGAAGTATTTATATATAATTTTAAATACATAACACCCTAATTAAAAGAGCACCACAGACTACCAAGGTAATCACTAATTACATAATGCATATTGCAGAAAGCAGAGCAAGCCAACATACCTCTTCAGCACAACATTCAGAAGTGCATTGCCCACATCCTTCCCTGGAACAGCCAGAGCCATGAGCTCAACGCAGGTCACATGGAGAGCATGGGCAGCTGGGTTAGGAAACTCGTTGAATCGCCAGTCACAGTTTGGAAATGGACCGGGTGATTTGCCTGCCATGGGTGGTCATGATTAAGGAAAAAAAGCTGCCCCCAAAAGGATTAGTGTAAGCAGCAGACTGCTCAAAAATAGGTGTGCGTACTGCACATGCTAAGTTGAATTGAAATGAAAGATAAGTTACTGAAAACAAATAAAATCACTACATTTCAGGAAAAAAAAATAGGACATACGGACTCAGTTACTGAAGGATTGTGTGAATACACAGCTATAAATACACTAAACAGACAAGGCCACACAAAGGATAATTTTCCCTAAGAGGTGGAACAGACCTCATTCACCATCTGCTTACCAGACAAGATTAAAATAGCAAGAATTTTGTACTCTTCAGAATCTGAAACCATTGCTTTGATTCAGTTTAAGATTTTCTAACAGACTTCTTGGGTGACAGTTTAAGCAAAATGAGCACCTGTTTAGTCTCTGATAATAGTTCAATTTCCAAACAAAGATTAACTCATTTGAGCTACATATAGAAAAAGAACTGAACACACTGTTAACATGTGCATAAAAGCAGGAGTTTATATTATTTTAGTTTTCTTTAGAGAGATATAATATAGTTCTTTCAAGTCATACATAAAAGAAATGGAAGTTTGGGAAAAGGAATCAAGGAAGCCACATGACATTCAGAAAATTTGGCAGCTTCTGTGAAGCTGACCCAAAAAATTACTACCAGGGAGATTCCACTAGTGCTATTCTCTAGAACATGGCTGCATGGATTCACCAGCTACTTCCATAGCAATTTCCATCAGCTGTAGCTCTAAAAAAACTAATAAAAGGCAGCAATTAAGAAAACTGTAATAAAAAAGTAACCTCATTTTCTCTTTTTTTAAATGCTCATGCTTTGTATCAAGCTGATTTTATGTGGCAATTATAATTCAATTTGGAATGCATAAACAATAGTATTTGCGAATGATTCATTAAACAGTGAAATATTTATATATCTGTACTTTGTTTTCACCACATCTTTCAAGCTGTTTTCACTAGGACAGCTCAGTCCCCGTGCAGAATAATAAAAAGAGCATATTAAAATAAACTAATATGAATTTAGACTGATATATGCAGCTAGGTAAAGTCACCAAGCATTACTTCTGATATGAATAGATGGAAAACAAACTCCATATTCTGAGGAAACAAAGCTATAAGGCACCAACACAGCTTACTTGATGCAAATTTCAAGGATATTGTCAACCAATCTTCCAATGAGCTTGCAATAATAAGGGTCATCAGGGATCCATGGATTTTCTTCTCGGGCATTCATAGCACATTTGAGGTAAGTATCACTTAGACACCAGCCCAGTGGGCGATTATCTTTGAGAGAGCCAATTATGGCATGAACAAGTTTTCTCTTGAGGTTTGTGCGCTCTCTGAGATGCAGCTCATAATAGTGAAGAGTGTTGTACAGGTAAGTCACTGGCCGGTCTGACAAGAAAAGGAAAGCAACAAATCTGAGCAATAACTTGAAGTGCTACTGTTACGTTTACGGTGGCAACCATAAAATCAAGTTGTATGTATTTAAAAACAGTGCCTATGAAATTGATTCCTGGTTTTATTTCCCTACATTCTACAAGACTGATTTTCCTTTCTCTTGTGCATATCATAGAATGTTAGGGGTAGGAAGGGACCTTGAAAGATCATCTAGTCTACACCCCCTGCCAGAGCAGGATCACCTAAATCAGGTCACACGGGAACACATCCAGGTGGGTTTTTAACATCTGCAGAGAAGGAGACTCCATAACTTCCCTGGGCAGCCTGTTCCAATACTCCATGATCCTCAATTTGAAAAAATTCCTCATTATGTTTACCTGGAACCTCCAATGTTCCCAGCTTGCATCCATTGTCCTTTGTCCTACCATTGGACATCACTGAGAATAGCTTTAATGTGTTTACAATAGGGCAGAAGTTGAGCAAAGAAAGTATGACTAACATTTCATATCTTAATGGTAATACTAATGTAATAGAAAGTAAACCATCTAAGTCATCTCTTTGTATAAAAGGCATTAAATAGGAAGAATACAGGCATGAAATCAGTAGAGTACTGCAAAGTGTCTAATCATAACATAGCAATGACATCTATAAAAATGTATTATAAAAATGTGAAAATAAAATCAGGTTACATTATTTGAATTTTAAACAAGGCTAGATGAAAGAGCTGATTTTATCTCTTTCAGTCTTGGTAACTGAAAGTTACCAAGGGCACAGGTCTGCTTACTTACTACCATAAGAGAGAAAGAGAAAGGTGTGGAGGAAGTATGAATTAGAAAGAGCTACTTAAATAAAAGCAAGCTCCCTGTCAGTAGGTTGAAATTCACTAACCATGGTTTGTATTTCTCTGTGGAAAAGTATGCAGGGTTTACAGGATAGGAAAGGATTAAACTCCGATGTGTTTGTCGATGAAAGTTAACAATGAAGGAGGTGAAGAACAGAATTCTGGCAAATTTTATGGAAAAGTATTTGGAAAATATGGAATAAACTCTGTATTCACAGAAAACTCACCATGAAATTTGTATAAACCTCCCAGATGATCCAATAAAGTCTCTAGTGATTTTGACACTGGAAGCAATTCCAGAAATCTATGGATTACAATGTCAAACACTGGCAGAAACCGCAGGCAAACATTTCCAAAGTAAATTGGTAAGTACTGGGGCTGGATCTGAACTGGTGGATTGACTTGCTCTGCCAAGCCTTCAAAATATAGCTTTTCAGGGTATTTCTGGAGAGAAATAAATTCAACAAAATCAAAAGTTCTTTCCTTAAAATCAGTGCATTAAAGATTCAGCATCTACACTGCTTTAGAAAGACCATTCATAACCCTCCCTATGACATATGAATGCAATGAGATGATTTTACTGTAAAGCTTGCTAAAGAAAATTCAACTCTGAATGAAGTTACTGAGTTATTACAACTAGTAGGTAACAACTTCAGAAAAAAAGTTTCACCACCACTCAAGGTGAGCATAAGGGACCATGAAGCATCCCAAGGCAAAGCTGAGAACAGCCAGCACTTATGTGTTCCTCCTTTTCAAGTACTTTAAGAGAAAACCTAGGGGAAATGAGCAGCACTACCGAGTTCCTACATCATATAATGAATCAGAACACTAGAAATAACATACATGTAATAACTCCTTGGGGAAGAATTGCAGTGTACTCAAATACCAGATGAGTACAGCTGAAGGCTGAACTTCTCTTTTTCCTGTAGTGGAAATCTCTCTTTGCCAGATGAGGAGTAGTAACAGTGCAGCCATGCCAGAGCACTTCCCAGGCTCATACACATTGCTTCCCTGCTAATCATACACACTGCAGGTACTGTTAAGACCCTGCACAGCTAATGTGGAGTGCTAACACAAACCCAATAGCTTCTGGATCAGAACTAGACTGCATGTGTTTAGCTATATGAGATTTTGGTTCTATTTCATATTAGTGCTGATTTACCTGTTGATAAGAGGAACATTCCCTTGGCACATCCTTTTGGAGCCATCAGAAGCCACTATGTTTACAGCAGCATTAAAATCTCAGCAATTCCCTTCCCTAACATCAGAATACCATGTCCTTGCCACAGAGGAGATGGAAGAAGCTTTAATAATTAGAATAAAATGTAGGTTTAACTCTTGTTATTAGTGATAAAACATCTGAAAGAAACACCTTCTGCCTGATGTGCAAAAACTGACTTCTAAATGAATTTCAGTAAAACCAAGCTTTCAAAATTATTTGATTTAGATGAGCAAGAATTAATCTCCAACCAACTCTTCAACTGCTTCTGCCTTTGACTAGCACTGCATTATAATTTTGATGTTATCACATAAACATAGTGATTTAATTATTACCTTTTTTACACTAGCCCAAATAAATGAATACTGAAAAAGTAGCTCCAAAAGTTGATGAAGTTGTCTTGTTATTTCCAAGATAAAAGACTCTTTGGATGATCCCAGCTACACAGAAAGTATTACAATAAAATAATTTTATACACTTTAATACCTTATGATAACTCATATGCTTAGTATGCCAGTCATTCTGCAGCCAGTGCTCTGGAGAATTCTCCTTCACGAAATCACTCACTCTGTTCCTGAAATCATTAGGCTTTAGTAAGAGTAACTGAATTATGAAGTAACAGACTTGAGCTTCATTTCCTTCATGACTACGCATAGCCTTAAACAAAAAGGATAAAAAATATGGAATTAAGAGTTGAATGCTGCTGTCTGCTCTAAAACCCATAAACACTGGCTAGCAAATCTGGCTGCACTTTAGGTGCATCTGCACACAAATTACACTGAACTTATGGTCTCTCAACTGTACTTTTCAGGTGACAACACAGAACAGAGTCAGGCTCGATCACCTCCTTGTGAAAAGTACCTATTATATTTTTTTTATCACATAGGGTGAAAGTCTTACAAACTCCACAGTGATAGAACATTCTCCATTAATCCTATCTCTCCTGCTGCCAGTTCTCTTCTTGAAAATAACTAATTAATGGTAATGAAGTTAAGATTGCTTCAAACTTCTGGCCACTCTGATTTGCTTGGACTTCAGTTTGAAAACAAAACTAAAATTCAAACAACCAGAATGAAGCATTAAGATGAGATACACTAATTAAGATGAAATTTTGAAATATTAGTAAAGGGTAATTACTGAAGGAAAATTTAATTCTCTCTAGGTAAACTTGCTTTATTTTGTAGAATAACCTGGAAGGAGATATAATGTAATTTCTCTCCTTTACTGATGAAACCATCTGAATTCTAAATAAAGATAATGTACTATAATGGGCACAAGGTTTTCCATTTGCATCTGAATCACAGCATGCCCTTCTACCTTTTCAGGCTGCAGAAATAATTGCATAGCTCTGCTGAGGTCAGAGACCCAAAGCACTAACAACATTTAATAATACCAATTCAATGGTTGCCATTAAATAAGAAAAGCTTCCCCTGAAGACTCGGAGAACTGTAAGACTTTGAGTTTTATGTTGCTTACAGAAGTAATCTATTATTTTGCTTTATTATTGGGCTAGAAAATAGTTACTATTGAAATTCAATGCGTTTTTTAAAAGATTGCTCCTACAAAAGTGACTCTGAAATCACTCAGTGTGAAGAACTGGCATCTTCTAGGGCAACACTTACCAAACACAGTATCAACCTATCCAGTGTTACAATGTTGTATTTCCACACCATGTCATTGAGAATCTCAATACATTTATTGAGCTGCTGACCTCCTGCAGAGGTAGAGAATTCATACACCAAGAAATCTGCAAATGTTCTCACATGTGCCACCAGAGCTCTGGCCCCAATTCTTTCTAAGACCCTAGGAGAGACGAAGAAAAAACACACAAAATAACAAAAAGAAAAAAAAAAACAAAACCATCAAAAAAAAAAAACCTGTTACAAGAATGCTCACATATTAAAAAAGCAAGAAGTAATACATTTTAATGGATCCATTTTATAGAATTATAGGACAGTTTAGGTGGAAAAGTCCTTTAAAGGTCATCTAGTCCAGTCCCCCCTGCAGTTAGCAGGGACATCTTCAACTAGAGCAGGTTGCTCAGAGCCCTATCCAAACTGACCTGGACTGTTTCCAGGGACACGACCACCTCTCTGGGCAATGTGAGCCAGTGTTTCACCAGTCTCATTGTAAAAAAATATCTTCCTCCTATCTAGTCTTACAAGAGTTAGTGGGTTTTAATACATCTGTCTTAAATAAAAAAGCTAAGAAACCTCCCTTTATTGAATGAATTGAAAAAAAAAAAACAAACAAAACTAAACACAACCATAAAAATAAAACAAAACTCAGGGAAAAGTATTTCCACAGCCTGGCTACTTAAACAGAAGGGATGCTTTAACTTCACCAGTCCTTTTGTAGAGCATTCTGCCCAGACCCTATAGTTTAGTTATGCAATTTTAGTTATACACCTTTTAGGACAATATTCTGCAACTTAACTTCAGTTTCCCTGCAGTATGTAATTTAATATAACCACAGCATTAAAATACTGGTGCTTCCTCACTGTACAGAGGAGAAACACATGCTGTCAAAAATATTGTTTCAACAGTCCTAAAAAAGGACTGCAAGAATCTCTTTTTCACCACTAGAGCTGATGCTGTTACTACTGAAGAACAAGTAAAAAACATAAGGACTAATACTTCTGTAATACTTTTCATTTTAATCCAACATGTGCTTTTTGAAAAACACATCTGTCCTTTATTCATGTATAAAGGCTAACTAAAATAAATGCTCTTTGTTTCCTGTTTACTATTTCAGATTGCCTGAAACATTGCCATTACAAGTAAACTGTTTAATTCAAACCTCTCATCCTTGTCTCTTACCAAGAAGACTGTGCATTGCACAGCCCCGTGTGATGTAACCGCTCTTAGTCATGCTCGTAATATGAAAAGCACAAACAGAGCTGTTAATGCACAAGACCTAGGTCCCCAGAACTGAGAATGTTGCTCCAATAACTCTGGAACAGCATCTCTTTTAAGCTCACCTGTAGCCAATTTGATTAATGTGATCAGTCTCTAAGAGCATCTTCCACAAGAGACAAAGGAAAAGTGGAGGTGAGCCTTGTATAGAAAAGCGTGTGATTATCTCGTTCTCGTTGGTCATAGACTTCCACTTCCGGTACTCTTCCTCCACGTTCTTCTTCAGGTTAAAACGGCTTTCCTGAGGTACATTATTCTGCTTGAAGAACACCTGAAATAAAGTAGGCTTTGATGTGACTGAGAGCCTGGAATAAAACATCTGAATGGGCAAAATTTAAGAGTTCCTACTTCCTCGTACAATACAAACCTACTAGGAGTGGTTGCTGCTTCACAGTGACACCACAGGGACTGTTTAGTCATGGACAAAACTACATTACAAACTGTCATGAGAAAAAAGGATTCTCCTTTTTTTTTTTTAGTTTTACAAGATCTGATTTACCTTCCACTGGAAGTACTGGTTAGCCCAACTTGGCCTTAAGATACTCCAGGAGAGGCTCATGCATTTCTGAAGCAACAGAAGTGTTAGAATCATGCAGCTTTCTTGAAGGACTCCAGATTAATGAAGTCCAGACAATAGAAGAAACTCACTAACTAGGCAAAAGGCAAAGGATCTTGTTAAAAGAGTAAATTCTCTGAATTTCCAATTATAAAATCATCAGTTTGAAACTATTACCTGAAGAGGGGCTGGGAAACAGCTTAGTGTATGTGATGCCCAGTTATGTGGAGTAAAACTCATGATAGTCTGCAATATATCCTTGCACCAAGTTCCCTGGATTGAATCAGAGCCTGTAAAAAAGTCTAGAAAAAGGATTGATGACATTAGAATTTCACATAAAAATCAATTTATTAGTATTCACATTATTTTGTATTCACATGCATCAAAGTTTTGCTAGTCCAACAGGATTCTGGTTTTGACCAACTTCTCCATCTCCTTTGTTTGAATTTTATTTATTCTATACAAGCTACATTCACTCTGCAGAACACGCTATTAACAATTACAAAATTATTTTTAAATTTTCAGCTAGAAATAAAGCAATCATGATTTTAAGATTTTAAAGTTTTCTGTAATCACACTAAGACAAGCTTTTGCTGATTAACTGATAAGACTTAAATAAAATCCTGAGAAAGAGGATGATGAAATTGCCAGATTCCATTTTATATTGCTTTAAAAAGGCTGTTCATCAGTATCCCAATTAAGCTGTAGAAATAAAATACAAGCCTCATCCCTCCAACCCTAGTGTTAAAATTTAACATTAAATGATGAGCAAAGGTTAAAAAATAATTGAAAAATGAACACAAAGAAGCCTTTTCCTTTTCAAATTACCTACACCAGGTTTTTGTGAAATCATTATTCCAACTCTCTAGCAAATCTTCAGACTAGAACCATAAAAAAAGGAGGTAAGACAAAATGTGGCTTCCACATGAGCAACATACTTGCCATCAATATATTTTTTAAAATGGTATGTAATCATCCAAACATTTACATTTCAAACAATAAGAGAGAAAATAAGATAGTAAGAAACCCTCAAAATAGTCACACTGTATCTCTGTATAAAAATAAACTTTTAAACAATGTCTGATTTCACTACTGCTTTAGTAATACCTTTTTGCCTAAAAGCAGGCAGTTGCAATTTAAAATTATACTTTTCAAAACCAGAAACATATGGGATATATCACGACCGGGTTACTTCCAGGATATTCTATTAAACAGCATTTTAGAGAAACAGAAGACTATAGCTTTCACTTAGATGTTATCTCACATTACTGCTATTACCTGTGACATGTGTTGCCCTTGCTAGAGTTAAGATCAAAGCTCTGTTGAGTTCTTCTGATTCTGCTGAAAGAACTGTTTTGGGATCACTGAGGAATCGTGTGAACTGTGGTTGGACTTCTGAGCTGCCCAAAGCTGTGATTAGCCTGAGAGCAGTACTCTCAACACTGAAAGAGGGAAATGGTCCAGTTAGAAAAGAATATGTATAACTGCTTCTTTTAAGATTCAAAAAAATACCTGTTTTCTGTCCATTTTCTGTTTCAAGTAACCATTTGTTTTTAAAGCGATGTTCCTAACCTTTAGGAAAAGGTTGCTTTTTCCACTGTTTAATAAGCTTGTTATAAATTGCTGAAGGACTTCATTTTCAAATAAAGTTCTAAAATGTTAATTTAATGAATAGTCCAGATCCCCCAAAATTTATAACCCCTCTGCTCCTTTTGTTATCTTTTGAATGTCTTACTCTAAACAACAATACACAGATAAATAAATTTATACAAAACCAGAATAAAAAGCCATGAATAATACATGGGAAGTTTCAAAGGCAACTGTCACCTTGAAACAGACAGCACTAAATTGTTCTTAAAGAAAGGAGGAAGTACTGCTTTTGAGTAAAAGCAATTTATTTTCCTCTGCTATATTTCTCACTTTATTTTCCTCTAGTGGGAAGCACTTTTCACACCAGGTAGTTTAGAGTAACTTGAAAGGCTTTTATAACATTGTGTCTTTGAAATGCCAAAGCCATAGGTTCACAGAATCACAGAATGTTAGGGGTTGGAAAGGACCCAGAAGATCATCTAGTCCAACCCCCCTGCCAGAGCAGGATCATCTAGACTAAATCATCCAGGAATGCATCCAGGCAGGTCTTGAATGTCTCCAGAGGAGACTCCACAACCTCCCTGGGGAGCCCGTTCCAGAGCTGTCACCCTCACTGTAAAGGAGGACAAGCTGTTCCATCACCTTTCCAAGGATAGAGGTGAGACTGACCAGCCTGTAGTTACCTGGGTGCTCCTTTTTGCCCTTTTTGAAGATTGGGTCAACACTGACCTTTCTCCAGGACCTTTCAAAAATTATGGAGAGTGGCCTGGCAATTACCTCTGCCATCTCCCTCATCACTTGTGGGTGTATCCCATCAGGGCCCATAGACTTGTGGATGTCCAGTTTACTCAACTGGTCTCTAACCCAAGCCTC
>JAOEGS010009500.1:24777-64716 GCA_025447755.1 Corythornis vintsioides
ATATATTTCCCTCTTCAACTTAAGTTTGTCCAGTAACTCCCTGCTCAACCATGCAGGTCTCCTAACTCTCTTACTAGCTTTCCTACTCTTTGGTATACACTGATGTAGGCTGTTTACTTCAACCTAGTAGCATGCAGTGCTTATCAGAAGTGACTGATTCAACATCCCTATTTCATAGGTCACGATGACAAAACAAGGTTTAGGTGAATAATTATTGACAAAGGATAAGCAGTTGAACTGATCTGGACTAAGAAATTACTGTGTAATTAGACTTTCTTAATATGAACATAATAATGAGGTTGCTCTGTCTTACATACCCCCATAAGAAATATTCTACTTCAAGAGTGAATATACACTCTTAACCCCAACTTTTCTACAAATCCCCTAGATTTTACACATGAACTGAATCTCATGCCCTTCAACCTTTTTAACAGCAAATTAAAGCTCTTCACTAGAATTATCTGTATATCATAAAGTAATAGAATTATTAAGGTTGAAAAAGACCTCCAAGATTATCAAGTCCAACTGTCTACCTAAAAGTATCACGACCACTAAACCATGCCCTGAAGTGCGTGTCTACATGTTTTTTGAACACCTCCAGGGATGGTGATTCTACCACCTTCCTGGGCAATCTGTTCCAATGCCTCACCACTCTGTCAGTATAGAAATTTTTCTTACTATCAAATCTAAAGATTCTTTAACCAGCTTTTCCATCTTTCTTGCATCCAAATTAGCCTTTGTTTTACATATAGTTTACACTAATGTAATACACACAGCAATGGCAGTGACACATTTTTCTCCATTCAGGTTCATATACAGCCACCATAGCTTTGTGCCAACTCCTTTACAGCTGCAGGATTAATCAGATTATTTCTCCAATTTGACTGAAAATAAATTTTGCTAAAGAATTAAGTGAAACCAACTTAACCCTTGTAATGGAAATAAACATCCTCTGTAGGAGTTAGCAAATACAGCCCCACTGTCAGGGAAGCCAGTCACTGTGACTACAAGTAGCAGGAATTGCCCTGTATCACCAGAGTAAGCAGCTCAACAGTTGTCTAACACTTCCTGACATGATAGTTCTGGTGCACTGCTCTGTGACACTGCTGCCATGTCTGTGCCAGATGCTGCCTCATGCATCTCTGCAGACTACTGCTACTACCTGCTAGCTGTATCTCTGACACGTGACCTGCTGAGATTACCATGAAACAATTTAGCCACAGATCTAAGGCTGGGTAGTACTTACATCCCTTTTAAACCATAGTTCTCACAAAGCTTTCAACATATAATTGAGGAATCTGAGATTATGGTTAACATGGTAACCATCACTCACCACAAATGTAGCTGGTTCTGATTAGTCTGTGGCACAGCAGCCAAGGAATGCAGATGGCTGAGCAGCTGGACTCTGTAATGAGGCTGGATGTGATGCATCCGATAGCTAAACATTTCTAGCAGAGTGTGCAAAATTCCCCAGGCGTGAGATTTGAACACTGTTGGTAGAAGCTGACCTTATAAAGAAAGAGTTTGTAAAGTAAGTTTTCCAAGTGATTACACTTTAAAATACAGCTACATAACACATTGTGCATAGATTTTTAGATATCTAGCTTCAAGTCAGACACTTGGTTTGAAAATTGTATTACCTCCACAAGGTGCACATGCTGTCTGAAGATGCTGTGAATGTACAGAGCTCAATCATCTTTTGAATGAACATACACAGCAGACGTAAATTATTTTAATGAGTGCAATTAAGTATCATTTGCATCTGATTAAGTTACTTTGCTTACAATTTTCTACTGAAGGTATTTTTGCACACCTTATAAATAGGAAGGTTCTGAGCATACAAGTGAAGGCATAAAGGGACAGCAGCAAACTCATCTGAAACTTACTGCAGTACTAGGATACCTAGTACAAGTTATTTTTTTATCAAAATAATATACATGTATTCAACATGCTGCATCACTAGATTTGAATTTTCACTATGGTCTCTAGATGCTCTTAAAAGAAGATGAACATTCAGAACAAAAGGAAGAGAAAAAAATATTTTCTTTCTTACTGATAAAGCCTTTGATGCCCAAGGACTCTATTTCCATATAAACCAATAGACGACTATAGGTTTCCACAAGTGCAGGAGCCAAAGCCAGGCTAGACTTTGTGTGAGCCAACTTAATTACCCTTGTAGCTATGCTATGGATCAGACTGAGGAAAGAGAGAAAGTAATTTTCAATCAAAAACAAGGACTTGAAAGTTAAGATATTTATTAAGTAAATAAAGAGACCTATACATGACACATGCAGACACAGGAAAGCTTTTAATTACTTATATACAAATTTACAGGTTAAAAAAAACCCCAAACAAAACCAAAACATAACTAGCTGCATACTGTACCTCATTTTGGCATGAACTGTGAGTGAGTCCAAGAGGTTCATTGGCAGTGGGGTAATTGACCCTGATGCCATGCAATTAGTCCCTGGAAGAGGTAACCTCATGTTGCCATTTCCATAAATAGTCTCTACCAGTACACCCATTGGCAAAGTGAAACACTCTGAATTGGTTGAATAAGCATTGCACAACAAGGCAATCTTGTAGTCATTCATCTGTAAGCTTTTATTTCTTAAACTCTGTTGCAAAAACCTGTGTTCCAAAGAGATGAAACATTAAGTAGAAAGAACCAAGCAGAAGAATCATAGAATCATAACGTTGGAAAAGACCTCCAGGATCATCAAGTCCAACCTTCTACCTAACACTTCCATGGTCACTAGACCATGCTTGGAAGTACCACATCTACTCACATCTTGAACACCTCCAGAGATGGTGACTCCACCACCTCCCTGGGCAATCTGTCCAATGTTTAACTACTCTTGCACAAAGAAATTTCTCCTCATATCTAATTTGAATTTCCCCTGGTGCAACTTGTGGCCATTTCCCCTAGGACTACAGTCACAATCACAATAATAGCCATCAGAAATCCATTGTAAAATAGTATAAAAGCCAAAAATATTTATCAGTATTTATTAATTGCACCACATCAAAACAACTACATCTTATGCCACAGTTTTTCACTGTGTTAGTTTTCCTGTATTAGAGAAACAACTCATGACAAAAATACACTTTATAAATCATCTTTCAGAACAAAACAACCCAATGTACTGCTTGCCCACACTTTCCAAACCACAACATAATAAAACAAAATAGCTATTTGCTTTCAGATTCTTCATCAATTAAAAAAAAAAAGATTTCTAGATCTTAGGTGTATTACTTCTGTTAGCTGTACAACAGCATATTTTAACTTTGTACTCTTAGTCCTGCTTCATTCCTTTGATAACCATTTTAGAGCATCCCATCATATACTACATTCTGAATACAGCCTTCGAGCTTCCTATTCCATTATGTCTATGAAAACATAACAAAACCCCCAAAACTCACTCATGGTGAAGTTTAAGAGAATGTGGAATGGGAATCTGTAACTTTGAGTTGTCACTATGGGCCTTCCGATTCAGATGAATCCAAATACAGGTCATAGCAAAAGCATGAGTTGACTGTGGTTTGTTAATATCAGGGACTGGAATACACTAAAGAAAGAACAGAGCAATGTGACATTGCATGTATTAATGTACAGAAACCAAACTTAGCCAGCCAGCATTCACAAGGTCAAGTTTTTCTTTTTCTGACTTGAAACATCAGAATCAACATTTTTAAAAAACAGGTTCTACCCTCATCTGTGTAAGCAATTTTACATCAAAGAGCTCTGGAAGAGACCTGAACCTCAGTAATTCTGAAAAAAAAAACAACCAACCAAATAATCTATGATCTTAGCAAATGAAAGTTCATGCTTAGCATATACAAACTGAAGGCATATAGAATTACAAGGCACATACTTTTACTCTCAGCCTCAAATATTATTCAGAAATCAGTTATGGTATGTGCTTCCACAGTATGAACACCTATTGGTTCACTGTTATTTTCTGAAAAAATCTAACTTGTCCAGCATCATCATTATACTCAAAGATTAATATACTTGCTATGAAAAGGAACAGATACACCCTAACTTTTAAAAGGTTTTGGCTACAGATTCAGGTATATTAGTGTCACTGGAAAAGCCACCCTGGCATTCCTCTTCTGCCAACAACTGCATTTCTTTCCTTTTGGCACAGTTACAGCAGCACAAGCACCACTGGTAGTGTAAGTGACAGAGCAGCAATACATAACCCAGGAGATAAGACAGATCATCTTAAGAGCAACAGCCTTAGACAACATTTAAACTGCTTGTGAAATCAAATCCTCAGAAATGCCCTAGTCTCACAAACACTTTATTTTTTTTTAACTCAGAGCCCATCACTACAGTTAAACAGTCCTGTCATTCTGCCTGTATTTTGCACTGACAAAAGCAATCATGAACTCATGAAACAAATTGTACTGAAGAACTCCTGCCAGTCAAAACTAACTCAGGAGTGGGAAAAATTGCTACATATCGGTTTGGTATAGCACACAATTGTGTGACTGTATCTCCTGACCCAAAACAGTGCTAAGACCAGGCAAACTGTGCAAAGATCAAGCAATCAGGACTTCACACTAACAATGCTGTCACAATGGAAATTTTAAGAACTTCCCCTAACTCCCCTTCCTTGGGAACCTTCATTCTAGAGGAATGTCCAAAGCATGACTAGGATTTTATTTGCTACCACAGAATGAATTTTAAGTAACCATTAATACAAAACAAATTTAAGGTGTCTTGTTCAGTTCATTGCACCTGAAAGTATCTCTGTGTTACTTTGCTACAGTCCAGATGTAACAACAAAATTCCACATTATTCCTTAGCAGTATTGTCAGTGTATTAAGAACTCCTCAAAACTTTAGTCAATCCAAAGGTGAGGAAAAGAGGCGTTAAAGTATCTTCCTCCCCCACCCTAAAAACACTGCACAAATATGGTTACTGAAAAACCATTGCTAGGAAATCCTCTAAATTTTATTATTATTATTTATATATATTATTATTATTTATAATTATGAAACATCTCTCTCCAACTATGCAGCATACTGCTGTAACAGTGACTCAAGAATGACAGTCATAGTGACATATGAAGGTCCAACATGAATTTAAAAAAACCCTTTATTTCAGAGAGACTTACTTCCTTCTCAGGATAAAGGAGGTCAAAGAGCTTCATAACTGGGAGGAAGTCAGCCAGTGCATTCTTCTGGATGCTTCCAGAGATGAACTGGAGTAGCACCCACATCAGATGGTCTCTTCCCTTAATGAGGCCACGACCTGCCAACTGTCAAAAACACTCAGTAACAGACAATACAGACTGCAGAAGAAAAATCACTGCAAAGCTTCCTAAAGAAGTAGAAGGGTGGACCAAAACAGTTCCAGCAGAGATTACTGGGAATTTTATAGCAGGACTTAGGGAGAAATGTTCATCATGTCTTCAGAAAGATGGCAGACAGGTATGTTAGTTGTAACGCAGAAACAGACTCTGTGAGAGCCACACCAATTAACAGTAAGATTCAGAGTGTATTCAGCTCTTGAGAACCACTGCTTTGAAAAATTAGCAGCCCTTAAATATTGGACTTAAACTGTCACCTTGTAGCCCTGTACACAAGTACAGTATTGACACTGCTAGCAGCAGACCATAACTTTTATATTAAGTCTACCTATGAAGAAAGCCTCTAAACCAGAACAACTTGGGCTTGCTGCCTCTGGACTGGTCTGGATTTGGGTTTTTGCTATTGAATTTCTTTATCTGTAAGTGCAATTCTCTAATAACCATTACTCTACACTTAACCTCTATTATTATCTAGCTTGTTTTAGTTTTAGATTAGATTTGTGCAATTGTGTTGTAATAGTGCCTATTGTTTCAGTAAGAACAGCAATTAAAGGAATGTAACCGTGGTAAAACTAATTTCAGGAATAGCAAATAGAGCAGACAACTAGAATCCTTTACAAGTAAGACATAATATACATAGTAGATTTTGATGTAACATGCAACTGTGGAGAAATGAAGACAAAGAAATGTGTAGTACATGTTAGAAACTGTACCTAAATAGACATGACATAATCCTATTGTGAGAAGAAAGAATACCCCTTTCCTATCATCAACACCATACATTCACTCAGCAAAGAGCTCAGTATATTCTTACTGACTGTAAACCCTCCTCTCATTTCTTATGGAGGACTGACATCACCACCCTTTGAATTCAGAAAGGCATTGAGCACCAAAGAAAAGGGTAAATACTAGAAACTGCATCAGTTTTAACAGAATTATTATCAGGAATTAATAACATTGGACTGTGACTGCCAATATCACTGTAATTGGACAAATGATCTCCGATTAGATTGCTTTGATTAGACTGATTATACAAGCAAAGTGTAATTTATGGCATACATTTACATGGCATGTTTCTTTAGCTCACAAACTGAACTGGGCATTTGCTTCGTTTGAAGCTTGGTTGTAAACTGGATGCAACAACACAGTACTTGGATCTTCTGAATTATGCCAGTTTATCTCCTTATTCTAGATACTAGCATATTTTGAATCTGATATAATGTAACATCCTGTAACTGAATGCATTAGAAACAGACCTACAAATGTAGCTTGAACATTTGACTTCTACAGGGTACAGTGATCACAAACTTAATTCTTACACAGAAGGTACTTCTTGCTGGGATGAGTGAACTTTTTGGGTTTTTTTAAATCTCTCTTACCATGGGGGAGCGACACAAACAATTTACCTTTTGATGGAGTGACAGGACCATATGAGGGAAACTTGCAAACTGAAAGAGCACAAAGAAAATGAGCTGGCTGGAGAGATGCTGCCACAGAAGTTGACTAGTTCCACCATCATCAAACTTCTCTTCAGTCTCAGACCGTTCCATGGCATACACCACAAGATCCACCAGCTGGTCCTCCAGCACAGGGCAGCGCTGCTTGTGCTGTAAGGTAGAGATCAGATACAGTATTCCAAAAGCTTTGCCATTAACTTCGGAACGTGTACAGTTGCAGTTACAGTACAGAATTTTGACAGAAGGCTGGGAAGCATGAAATGAAGTCTGAATTTAAGTTAAGGATAAGCCAGTGTATTAAAGCTGCTTTATGTTACAGGTCACAATGACTTTTACTTTGTATCATGTTACATAATTCCCTAATCAGTTCCAAATAACAGATCACCAATGCACAAATAAATATTTTCATCTTGCGTTCAAGGAAAACAAAGTCCATCTTTCTTTTAGCACATTGGGGGGATTCTTTTGCTTGGTTAGTTTTGTTTTGTTTATTTGTTTTTTCCTCTTCTTTTCAGCTTTAAGTCCATTTCAAAAGTAGGGATCACCATAAAGAAAAAGATGTGTCAATTACATCACCAAAGCCAGAGGTAACATCTCAACACACAATATAGGTGTTTACTCTTTTTTTTTTTTTTTACTCTCAGCTTGGGCTAAACTACAACCAGCAGAAGAAACTGCATCTGGTTAATACCACTATAATTAGGTGCTGTCCTATTGACATAACATCACCTGCTACAATATAAGATTAAAAAGACTTTAAAATTAATCTGATAGATGTTGTATGTTCTACATACTATGAATATAACAGAAATGACATCTCATAGCTCTTTAGAAGTTGGATTTAGACTGCCACAATCTCCAGAGTGAACTGTGTGGACACAGAAATAATTTAAAATACACACCTTCTCTGATGACCTTTAATGATCAAGTAAGGAATGCATTAAATATTCAGACACACGTTAATACAGATATACATAAAAGCAGGCCCCACTACCAGTAATTTGGATTATAAAGCTTCAATTCAAGACCATCAAGTAAGATATCACATCCCAACTTCTTCAGAGAAACAACCTTTTATTACCTTGCATTCATATAGTCACACTCATATAAGGTACTATATTACTAAGGACAAAAAGCTGTGTGGAATTTAACTTATGCCAGAGAGTGCTAGCAGTTTGGAAATAATCTAACCTCTCTCTACAAATACAATCTCTACTCTGCAATGGTCACTTTGTTGTTTGGCTTGCTTTGGGGCTTTTTACATCTGATGCCTGTAACATAATGCAGCCTTAAAGAAAACATTATTACTTTAATGATACAAAAGAAAAGGAACTAAGCTTCTCAAACACTAATCATGAAAATGCAGTATTCCTTTCTAGAGGCAAAAAAGGTGTACATAAAAAGTTTATAAAGATCACCCAAATACTCATAAAACATTTTGGGGATGCCTTAGATGAGTTCTTTGACTTACTAGTCAGGCAACCTAAAAACACCCTTTTAATAAGGAAAGAAATTATAAAAGGAAAGAGAGGTGCTGAAAGGAGATGCTTGCTCTACCTTTATCGATGGTATTCTTTTGCCATGAAAAAAAAAAAAAGAGATTCTCTTCAATCAAAAATAAAATGCAAGAATGAGAAAAGCTGACAAAATATAGTGAACAGCATCCCCTGTTGCATACTCTTCAGCAGCTCAAAACTGCAGAAAGCTACAATTCCAGCTGTGCTTTCTTGAAGCATGCTTAACACAACCCCCTAACTTAAACAGAAAGCACTGATAACAGTTTCACCTCCTCCTGCAGAACACAGCACCATTATCAAAGACCGACCACATTACAGGTTTACAGACAGTGGTGTTAACACCACCAGTTAAGAATACTTTGGGGTTTTTGTGGTTCATTTTTTTTTTTCCCCCTCCCACAGCAACTAATCATGAAGCAGAGCAGGGTGCAACAGACAACACTACAGACTAGTTTATAATCCAGCATGCAAAACTACTACGTACAGGGCTTGAAATTTAATGTTCGCTGAGCACTGGGTTAATGTTCAAAAGCCTAATCATGTTAGGCTGTATTAATTTAGAATAGTTATTCAAAGAATACAACAGGAAAATATTACTATTAAAAAGAAAAATAAAATTTCCAGAAGGAATTTTCAGTTCTGAATAATTTTAAGATCAGGAAAAATTCAGGAGCCAGGAAATTAGAAAAATAATTTCACATCTTTATTCTAAAAAAAAAAAAAAAAATCACGCTTTTATTGCTTTAAGAACAATTTTCATTAATAAATACAGCAGTACTTCACATTCTACCTTCATTAATTTAACTTTTTGGCTTTTTTTTTTTTCCCCCTGCATTTTCAGTGAATATCAATTTTTGTACTTTTTTTTTTTAATCTATTGTTTTGAAGCAGTCAGAAATAAAATACTGTGCTGCATGAGAATTTGCAGGATTGGGGCCTTGTTTTCTTAACTGCTCATATCTGAACTTCTCAATATATACTGAGATGAAAAAAATATAGACAAAGGCTGATTCCTATCAAAAATAACTAGGTATTAATACTTTGGTATGGTTTAAACAATAAACAACAAAAACCCCCCAAAAACACAAATATTTGGACTATATATGGAAAAATATAGCACTCAAAATTAACACTATATTTTTTTCCTGAAGAGAATAATATTCAAATTTTTGTAATTTTGTTACATAAACAAACACTTTCCATTCTGCCCTGAAAACAGTATTTAAAGATATGACAGATACATTACCTCAGTGAAAATCTTACTATACCATGAAGAAAAAAAGCACTACTATTACAACTTGATACTGAAATTTCTTGAGACCAGCCCTTTGATGAACTAGTGGCACTTTAAGTGGATCAAAGCTTCAACTGAGGTTAGTTTTGATTTTTTTTTTCCATTGATTGAGTTTTGTGGGGTTTTACTTTGGATGCTGGATGTTTTTGGTGATGTTTTTTTTGTTGCTGTTGTTTGGTTTTTGTTTTCTTTTGTTGGGATGGGCGACAGGAGGGGCAGGTGTAGTGTTAAAACGTTCCCTTACAGAAAAGTATTTTAAGAAGTCACTAAGGCTAGCCGACAGCTATTATATTTTTTTATATTTTAAGCAAACAACACTTAGATCAAAAATATCTACTCAAAATCTACACTTAGAAATTGATTAAATAGACCAAACAGTGAAGCCCAAGATCCCTGAAGCAGTAAATGGTGTAGCCAGAAGTCTAATTCAAAAATGTGTAAGTTAAATGCCTTAAGTAATAAATATATACAGCCTCCTTCTCACTTCCATTTCTCAAAACTGAATGCTACCAAGACACAAAACCTTAAAGGTTATTTATAATATGCCTTATTCTACTGCTACTGAGTTCAGTGGGCATTCTCAGGTTTTCCTCATTAAAAAAGTGGGAGTGGGTTTCAACATGGAAGTTTCACTCAAGTATTCTCAACACACATTCTTACTATCAGAAATAGGTAAAAAATTATCACATCCTTCAATGTAAGTACTTTGCCATGGAGTAGTAATTTCCCTGCATCAACCTACAATATTTTAAAAACAGAAGGGAAAGTAGATTTTTTTAATGTTATATTATGTCATAGATATGTCATTCCTTTCACATAATTATTCTTCTTCCACAAGGCAGGGACAGACATGAAATAAACCACATCTTCCCCAAGCAAGCTATCCTGGTTTTTAGCTAGGAGAGAACACAACTACACATTTACCTGAACAGAGTATGGCATAGATAATTTCCTACTCAGAGCTGCAGATCACCACTGCTGGCTTAAAAGGTGACCAGCTAAATATACTATTTAAAGAGGAAAATCATTAATACAATAGCTGCTAATTAAAAGTTTAACATTACAGAAACAAAACAGCTGAAAACCACCTTTTCTTTCAAATATTCCCCAACCCAGAGAGATCAAACTTTACCAAAGATTTTCATTCTTTAGAGTACTTAGAGTACTGCAATTATGCAAGCAAGTATCTTCATGCAAGTCTGTACATACAGAGAGGTAAAGATATAAACCAAAACATTCAAAGTGACTTCATGCCCTTAAGACATTACTAAAGCTCAATTTTAAGAGCCCTAAGATTTGTAAGATCCCTAAACTATTTTGGCATTGGTGTATTAAGACACTTTGAGCTGTTGATTGTTTTTGAAAAAGCAGAATGTCACATACTTCAACAAATTATTTAAAATATAATTAAGAATTGGGAATAACACTCCAGCTAACAGCAGAATACAAAATGAAATAGAAACACATTAAAATTTAGGTTGGAAAAGACCCTTAAGATCACAGACTCCAACCACAAACCATTATAACATACATGATAAAATACAATTTAAATCTCTACTTCCTACAAACCACTTCAAACAGGTATACAGGAGAAGGTACTGTCCCACACAGAAGCACATAGTAGCAAAAAATAATAATCCCTAGACTCCAACAAAAGGAACATTCTGAAGTCTGTATTATTACATCTGGACTCAAAGCCATATACTCACCCCACAACAAAATCCCATCCCACAGGGAAACTTAGAATCTTGAAAATAACACATGAATCTATAAATGTACCAAATGTTACTTTTTTTTCCTCTGTAAAGATACCAGGACATCTGGATTTGTACTTTTTTTTTTTTTTTTACACAGAGATGACTTGAGTGAACAAGTTTTCTAACATAGATCTGCTTAGTTAAGATGGAATCAGAAAAATTCATTGTTCCCCTTCAAGAGTATTTGAGAACTAGAACAAATTTGGCTGAACCATACCGAGTCTGTGATGCCAAAAGATTCAAATGAAGGCTCCAATCCTGCAACTGGATCTGTGTAAATAGTTGACAGGGCATACAAGCAGCTTCACATAAATAATTAATGATCATAAATAAATAATGATCATTACTTTGAAGTGTTTCTGTATTTATTTTGAAACAAAATGTGGCACTGTTTGCATTTCTAAGTGCCTTCTATCATATTGACAATTCATTTCTACAGGTTAGTTCAGGTCTAATAATAAAATACAAAATTATCAGCCATTTTAATGAAAACAGCAATATAGTTAAATAACTTCTGAAAAGCATGCTACTATTTTTTGTCAGGTGGCCGCATGGACAAATTCAACTATAACATAAAGTTAATTTGTACCTAAAAGTGAGTAAAATTTTAATATATGCCACAGCTTTAAACATTGTTTAAATGTAACATCATTATACCATTGTTTCTACACAATACTGCTACACCACCCTAATCTGTAATTATATTTTTAACTCACAAATTTTTAACAGCCCAAATTTTTATATTGGTGTAACTGCAGTAGCACAGCTATAGTTCATGTTCTGTCAGCATTTCCTTTACAAGTCACATTCTTCAAATTTGTTCCTTGGCCATAAAAAAAAAAAAAAAGAATCACGCCAGGTTGAAATTTTGTGTAGGAATTCCTACAAATTTTAAGAAGTATAGTTAAATACATTTCATTACTTCATTAAAACTTTCTTTGATTACTTTTAAAGGACAGTAAGTAGGAGTTAAAACCCAGCATTTTTAACATCCATGTGTTTTGACCTGAAGGTACAGAACATCCATAGTTAGAAAATAAAATGGGTTCAATATATTTTTTTGCCTTGCATTATTTACCAGCTACAAGATGCATAGAGGAATCATTTGATGTATTAACTGAGTATAGACACAGAAATAGACACAGAATACAAATACTATTCACTTCAACAGCAAACCTAGCAGCTTGATTCCAAGGTTTAACATTTCAGCTGCTTGAAGTCTCAAGTACAAAAGGTTGTCATATACAATACAGAATACTGTTTGCCAAGATGTAGCAATCTGCGCATTCAGAAATGTCCCAATCCAGAAAGAGCACTGGTGTATTTCACTTACACTGGGAAATATACACAAGGTTTCAGGATCATGTAAGTTTTATAGTCAAGTTACAAATCCGAAAAAAGTTTCTTAAATGGAAACACTGACACAACCTTCACTATAGTATTGCAAACAGCAACGCTATTTTATAAATCTTAAACAACACTTTTTAAAGTAGATGTGGAATTTATTATTGGAACAAGGGATCAACTCTAAATGTAATACCTGTAATCTCAAATTTCAAGCAGGTCTGCTTGGTTGATTTGGTCAGGCCTCTACTTAGTTCTTTTAGCAAGTAATGAAATTTTAAGGAATTACATTTCACGTGGTGTTCTGCACTACCTTTTACCTAGCTTGGAGAATATTATAATTGCCTATGAGGATGTTTGCTAGAGAGGCTTTCAAAAAAAACCCAAAAACCAAAAACCAAACCACAACAATGTGTTTAAAGCTTTATAATTTTACAGTCAAGTGCAGTGGATGTTCTTCCACCTGCAGAAGGAAAGAAATTTTAAACTAAGAATCTCTCCTCATCTGAAAATCCCAGCAGTTCTTATGACTGGTAATGGAAGTTGTAGCAGTCCATTCCAACTAAAATTTTAAGGACCAAAGGACCACTGTCAGCTTTATGCTACATCTCTCATCTCTAAGAGATCTGTAGTGAGAATTTGCCCTTATCTAAGGTCCTGCCAATTTCAAGCCCTGACTGTACATGTATTCTCTAAGTGGAATCAGTGGCTACAAAGCGGCCAGCGTATCGTTAGTCACAATACAACAGTAAGGTTGTGAACATACCTGAGCAATGTTCAAGGTCTAGAGCATTGGAGGATGGGCAGGACAAGACAGGACAGAACAAAAATAAAGGAAGAAAAAAAGAAAAGACAAAACAGTGACTATGAGGCCAGCCTCAAGGATCCCCAAGTCAGACTAAGCCCTCCCATTCTAAGGCATAAAAAGAAAAAAAAAAAAAAAAGGTAACAAAAAGAACCCCAGCTTTTTACTACTCTAGTACAATAACATGTCAATATCACAGAGTACAACAATGCTTTAAAAACTAATGAACAATAACTGCTTTTGTTGTTCAAGCTAGCAGTCTCCTACTGTCTGTCAAAGGTGTACTTGAGGCTGGCCTTATAGGAAAAAAAAGCAATGCAAAAAAAAAAATCATATTTTAAATCTCTACTTTTCAATTTAACATTCGTAAAGCAATATACAAATGATAGAAACAACAGTGTCCAATTAACCTAATATGATCTCATAAAAAAAAAACCAAAAAAAACCAAAAAACAACAAATAAAAAATCATCACTCTCTGGACCTAAACTGTTTTGCTTAGTTAGCTATAGCAAAGAAAAGAGAAAAAGAATAGTGCAGATTCTATGCAGAATTAAATCACAATGTTACAGCATTGTACAGTACCTGCTTATTCAGACCTAGCATATTGCAGACCATATCCCTTGAATAGGGTTGTTCCAGCACATATCTCAACAAAGCAGTCTGTGGCTCAAACAGATCCTTGGGTAAGGAGAAAAAAAAAACAAACCAAAAAGTAATCACATACAAACATATATGGTCTCAAGATTGTTTTAATACTGAGTTTACATATAACTGACTTCAACAATATTTAATTTATGCAGATACGCATTATCTGGCAAATGTTCCTTTACACCCAAAAGAAGAGAAAATAATCACAACTCTTAAAAAGTGACAATTTTATGGGTTTTATGTAGAAGAATTCTTCTTCATTCAGTAAAAGGATGGCACAATTTTTGAAATGGCCTTGAAATACTGGCAGACCATCAAGAACTCAAAGGCAGTCTCGTAAGACAACTGAAAGTAGAAATGGAACAACTGCTCCCATAGCTGAATCACTTTAAAGAAAAGGATTATCTGAAGTCAGGTTCAAAACAAACAGAAGCAGCCAATTCCTCATGCAACACAAAGCTGAAACATGGACCTCCTTGTCAAAGGGATGACAAGGATGCTAAAAGCTCACGCAGGCTCAAATGGAGGCTGAAGAAATATGTGGAAGAGGAAGGTTTACTGAACACAGAGAAACCAAATCTGTCTTGGGAATCAACCCAAATGGTAATGGCTGTAGAGTGTGAACACTACATATGTCATTAGTTACGCTATCTTTATATCCTTCCTTAGACACTTAGGATATTCAGTATAACACAGAAGAAATTATCTTCCCATTTTCTTTCATCTCCCCACTTCTAAACTACTTTCCAATCAGTATTCCTCTCTTGCTTGACCTCTCATATGCACACACCCATAAAGGATGTTAAATATCTCCTGTTCTTCAGTGTCACAGGCAGCAGTTGTACCACACACTACTTTAAAAGGTCCTCAACATACAGCTTGAAATAGCTGAAAAATATAACTCAGTGAAAACATCTGTTTTTGATGTTAGCCAAGATGGAACAATCAGATATTCACAGATTAAATTCCACGCCCCAATGCTATAAAAGCTCCATATTTATTTTATTTAACACATTTAAGAAGCTTAAGAAGGCAGCATACCTTATCATATGGTAAGAGACCTTTCAAAGGAAAACGAAGGGTTGTAGGATCCAGCTTCCATGAGTTACACATAGCACCCGAGTTATTTACCACAGGAAGAAGGCTACAGCGACCTACATGCAGGAAGACACAATTTCTAAACCAGTGCAAATGGCCTATGGCTTAATTGTTCTGATGCAAAAACAGGCCTCAGCCACTTTTATGCTTTCCTTATTTTGTTAGCATTTAAAGCTTTTTACCATAGGATAGGTCCTAATTTTTCCATATTGAATACTCCAAAAATATAAGTATTTGCAAATATTAATATACAAGTGCCCTTTTAGGTTATCAGAAACCATTACTTGACCTAGGTATTTAATTCTGGTGCACTGACCCTTGCCATAAAAAAAAAAAAAAAAAGGAAAAAAGAAAAAAAAAAGGTATTACTAAGTTAGGTATATAATCTAGTCTTCCAATTTTCCCTCATTCACACTTTGAACAGAAGAGAAACTATATGCTTCCGAAGCAACATATGGAGCATTAAAGATGGCTTTACATTCTTAATCTCCGCAGTGAAGAAGCTCAGTTGCAATAAACCTTGCTCAGACCTAAGAATTAATGCAGTTGTTACTAAGCTGCTTAGTTCATGATGTGAACAGAAGACATTTTTATCTTTTTCAAGAAAAATGCAACAGGCATCACAATTAAAATGGATTCATTTTAATTTTCATATTTCTAGCAATAAACAAAGGTGAGTGTTTCTTTCACAGAAAAGGAGAGCTAGCACTCATCTGAACTAGGGAATATTCACAGAGAAGCCTGCAACAACAGGGATAAAACTGAGCATCTAAAAAAGCTCCAATAGAAATCGAAGTCTGAAAACACTCCATGACTAACCCATCAGCAGATCTGTATTAACTCAAATCCCTGAGCATAGAAAACATGATTTTCTTAATGTCTAGAGTAGTTAAAGACTATATGGCCATGTAACAAGTAGGACACTTCCACTATCAGCTTGTAGTAGAAAAATATTTTGATCTTATCAATATGACATTTCCCATTCAAAGCAAAAATTAAAGACAAGCAAGTCAGAATAAACTGATGAGTAAAGATGCTACATGAAACACAAGCTCTGAATCATTTTACTTAGATCAATATAGGAAACTAAACAGATCAAAATAAATTATTTTCTAGTAATTCATGAAATCATTCTCTTACCACAAATGGAATTTATTCTTGCTGTAGGTCTGAAGGTATCCACAAAATCCGATACTAAATTACCTAGTAACTGGGAAAGAAGATGAGAAAAAAATAAACTAGTCAAGAGTTTAAATTACAAATACTGATAAGGAGCATTCACAACTTAAAAGAGTTTATACATTTTAATAGAATATATAGGAGTTTACTAAAATAATTAGCTTCCTAAACAATTAGATGTCTGAAAAATAATCTAGAACTTAAAACCACAAAAGGAAAAATGTGACCTTATAAAGAAGAGGCAGGATGCACTCTTCTCAGTTTGCACTCAGGTAGTTTATATAGTAACTGTTTCTCTTGCAATACTACGTTATTTCCATGCACACCATTTAGTAACAGATGATTTGACAAGTTTTAGAACTTCTAATCATCAACAAATCTCTGTTTGCATCTGAATAACAATGCCACAAAGACAAAGGACATATACTCTGAATTAAATCCTGTCTCAAAAGAAGTCATCAAGTTTTGTCATTAATACAAGGGAGCCAGGATATTATTCTTTTCCTGACTCTAGTTATTTTATCAGAACACAAAATTAAGAACTGGATCAACATTACATTCTTTTTGGAAACAACAACCATTTTCATTGCATCAGTGCCTCAAATATTTTTTGCAAAACTGAATTTAAACAAAAAGAAAACACTGGCCAGTTACTTATCTTACTGTTCTCATCTTGAAGCCATAAAGAAAGCACACATTGGTGAGCATGACACATATTCCAATTGTATTCAGCAAAACCCTCTCAGTGCTTTAAGAGTTTTTAAACATTAGGCCATAGGTGGAAACTATTTAATCAGTTTCATGCAAGAACACAGGGAACTGCTGCTGCAACCACATAAAGCCTGCATTTTAATTCACATGCCTAAAGACACAGAAGATTTTTACATCATCATTTAAATTTGTTTTAGAAAAAAGTAGGGAGTAATTTTGGTTTGTATGGATCAAGACTCCAGATTACATTATTTGATATATCATATCATTACCCAGTGAGGAAGTTTTCCTTCAGGATATAGTTTTCTGATTTCTGTAACTGCAAAGTAGGCAGGTAACAAACAAGCATTTCTTTCCAAAATGTAGGCTACCACCTATAAATAAAAGAATACTTCAGTGTAAAAAACTTTGGATAAACAAATGTGTTGTCCATCAACTAGTCTGAGGCAGCCCATGAAATAAGATACAAGAGTTAAAATACTGAAGTTGTATTCTGATATTACTACATTGGTTTAAAACCTGTTTAATTGGCCAAGTGTAAGTTAGACTACTTAAGCCTAAATAAAAGTATAACTCTATGACTGCCTACACAGTAGTGAAAACAATTACTAATTTTATTCACAAAAAAAAAAAAAAAAAAAAGAAATGAATACTATACCTCATACATCTTATCTTAGGCAAGTCAAACATACTGAGCCTGACTCTCCTGTTAGGGATTTTAGTGTTCATTTACAATATCCCCCCAAATCAACTTGTTTATTGTACAAAAAGCAATTACAGAAAAGAATTAGAGCACAAAAAGAAAGTCTTTGCTATTGAACTGCATCAACTCTCAAAGAAAGCCATTCCAGTTTTAGAAACTCAATAATAACAAATGAATGAGGCCTATCTTCCTCTACAGTGACAACATTGACAATTCAGATAGTTACCTCTCTTGCTGCTAAAAGCTGCTGGACAACAGCTGAACTCACGGTGTTTGGAATTGTCAATATTTTCTCTAGGATCACTTTCAACAGATCACGAACACCCTAAAAGAAAGCATTCAAAATTAACATTCCTAGATACTCTTTTATTTCTGGCAGAAAGATTACACAGTAAATATGGTCAGACAATACTTTGACAAAATAGTTGTTTGTTGCTGTCAGAAGACAGACTGCTACTGATAAATGTGAATGTTAATGACACTAAACTCCTCACAGATCTTTAGATACCTCAGATGAGAAAGCATCTTGAAATTTTGGCATCCAGATACATCCAACCTACAATGGCTTTTACAGGTTGACCAAAGTACAATGCTGTATTTTATTGGTTTTTTTTGTCTCTAACACACTCACCAATGCTGGCGAGGTGATTCTCTGCAAGAGATGTATGGTTTCCTACTTCTCCCATTACGAGTTGTACCGTGCTTTTTTGCACTCAGCTTTCAGATGAGAGAATGTCAACTTTAATGTTTGACACTATTACTTCCCCATGTGTATCACTTCTGTAACTGAAATAAGGTTATTTAAGTTGTAACTGAAAGAGGGATGAAAGATGACTGTGTAATAGAGAAAATAATAGGAAGAGTTACACTGTCCATCCAGAATTATCTGTTCCAGTAAAGCTCAACTATGAAAAAGCATTAGAAGTGGTCTCACCGAATTTTTTTAATTTCATAATCAAATCTTTTAAATACTGTATGTCTCCAACATAGAATCCTAAAAAATAAAAAGCCAGAAAATAACATGTCTTAGCATGAGGAAAGGAAAATACCTTGTAGTCTACACCTCCAATAATCTTCCGGATCAATTTGAATGTCAATGCCCACAACTGTGTCCTCTCCCATTCAAGAGTATCTGAGTTGATCAGAGATTCACAAACCATCCTAGCAGAAGACAGTGTTACAGTGAGTTACAGATAAGAAGCACATGTTCTCCCACAACAATTCTGCCATGTCATCCTAAAATACCCTCCAGTATTACAAGTTCCATGCATTCTATTTATCAATTCCTTCCTATGTAGCTTACCTGGGTGGCAAAAGTCCAGTTTCTACTGCCATTGCTAAACAGTCATAAAGAAAAGAAATTCTTTTAGGACTATGTTGGCTATGAATGAATCTTACAATCCACTGCACGCACTGCTCATGGGATTCCTGAAAAAGCAGTAGAGGGGAGAAAGAATGTATTTATGAATAGTGAAACAAACTCTAAAATTCATTTAGTATCCTACCACAACAAAATAAAACTAACATAAGAACAAGATTATAAATGGTAGACATTGTCCAACATATAGATTTTTCTGTAAGTCCTTTGTTCCCATTTTAAGTAAGTCCATTTGTCCAACACAAGTTGTCCAATACTGGAAACATGTCTGAGATGAAACATTGATTTCTATAGACAACTTTGTTTTTCACATCTATAACAGAATAGAATGGAACTGTTCCATATTACTCTTTTCATATTTATAATCAAATTAAGTGAAAACAAAGATAACCACAACAATTACAGAAAAGTGCCTAGAGCTATTTAACTTCTGGAAGGTGACTTTTGAGCATATTTTTTTTTTCCCTACTTATTCACATCTACCAGAACTACTATAATTAACCACCTTTCTTTGTTTATTTCTTTATTCTTCTACTTCCATTTGCTTTATCTGCACTGCACACCAGCCTCCACTGAACAACTCTGTAATCTTATAAATGTCAAAACTAATCTCTTCTCTGGTGAAGTCTTCCTGTATTTTTTTACTGTGCCATATCTGCAAACAGATTCTGAACGACTGGACAAAGACACTTTGTAGTTTGAGTGTCTGACTACTAGAGAAGGTATCACTGTGTTTAAAAAGTATATAAAGCACACATAAGCAATAAATTAAATGTTAACCTGGGAAAGACTGCTCCAGAACTGTCTAAAAGCGCCCAGGCAGCTGATCAGTTTGGTTCTCTCATCTTCAGGAGTGTCCATAAACATACTAATGCAAATAAGAATATTAGTTATTAGAAGTACCCAATGAAAGAGCACAAGTAGAAAATACATTTATACAGAAATTTTTGCACAAATAGACTATCATCACACTCACCCAGGAAAAGCTTCTTCAATTACTTCTGTTTTCTGCAAGAGAAAAACCCCGAATGAGCTGTTGTGAAAAGGTCTCCTATGAGTATCACACCAGCAGGATGAAGCTCAAAATAAGTCATAATCTTATGGGACTTTATCAGAGAAAGAGTATTTCTTCTGCTAAAGACATTGAAGTCTTTCAAAAAAGTTGAGACTGCTTTGCTTTCATATGAACATATAAACAACACACCTTGTGGACCCAGTTCAAGGCTCTTTGTTTTGATTTTTTTTTTCTTCTAAACACCTAGAGATTAATTTACTTCCCAAACTTGGAAAAAAAAAAGTGTGATTCTGTTATTGTAGCTTTTCATACTTTTAAATAATTGATATTTCTAAATGGAATAAAAACTTAATGATATTCATCTTCCATGACACCTGTTACACATACATTCTGCATAGTTTTTTTCTTTCTTCACATTTCTGAGTGGAAATCTGAGTTGCCTGGACTACTGTATGCAGTTCTAAGCTCCACAACCTCAGAAGGATGTGAAGTTCCTTGAATGCCTCCAGAGAAAGGCAACAAAACTGGTGAAAGGGCTAGAAGGCATGTCCTATGAGGAATACCTGACATCTTTGGGCTACTCTAGTTTGTTGAGGAGGAGGCTGAGAAGGGTGACTAGGAAGCATTTAATTACTGAGAGGGTGGTTAAACATTGCAGTACTACTTCTGAGGAGGTTGATGCCCCAAGCCTGCCAGTGTTTAAGAGGCATTTGAACAGTGCCCTTAATCACATGCTTTAACTTTTCATCAGCTCTGAGCTGATCAGGCACTTGGAGATGATAATTGATTCCAACTGAAATAAACTATTCAATTTTAATGACATGGTGCTTCATGACATTCTCTATGGGCAAGCATGTAGGGGGCTCGGGTTTTTATTTCTAATAATCAGGAATCTAGGTTGGTTTTGTTCTTGTAGGTGTGGTTGGACTCAGGGATCTAGTAGGTCCTTTCAAGCATGATTCTTCTGTGATTCTGTGACCTACTTGCTTGATTTTGCAGGCAGCATTTTTGAGGGTGTATTTCCACCATTTGCTCATACCATTATGTTGGCTGAAGAAAAATCTCTCAAGACATTCACCTTCTCAGTCTCCTTGAAAATGCCTCCTTAAACTGCTCATTCTGCAGTAAAATCAGCACACTGTAATTTAGTTTTGGTTAAACTATCTACCTCCCTTTGTTTCATGCCCAGTGCTGCTCTGCGTCTGTTTCTTCATATAAGCTGAGGAGAGGAAGGATTTCAACTCTGAGGATCCACCTGCCCCAGCTTCACCGGCCTCCCGGGCGCCGCTGGCGAGGGGCCGGACGGCGGCAACAGCGCGAACCAGCGCCCAGGAGGCCCAGCGGGGTTTCATTCACACCCCCGGGGCGCCAACGCATGATCCGCCAGAAGAATCTAAAAACCCCTTTCTTCTCTGTTTTTTATATTTTTCGGGATGCCGCCCACCCCCACATCCATCCCCAAGGGGAGCGCTGCGGGCCGCACGGCCCGGCCAAGCCCGGGCTTTGGCCGGCCTGACCACAGCGTTCTCCCGCACCCCCGCAGCAGCGCTCCGGACACCGAACTCACCACCACTTCCTCGAAGATGCTCTGTAACTGCGTCTCCATAGGCACCATGGGGATCGCCATCCTGCGCCGGCCCCCTCAGGGCCCTTTGTCAGGCGGAGACGGCGGCCCCTCCCACGCCGGAAGTTCCTACTCTGCTCCTGTCCCCTGGAAGCGACTGCTCGGTCCGGGCGTTCCGGCGGCCGCAGCGGTGTGGGTGGCACCGGCCGCCCCTCCCTCTGCCCCTGTTCTGTCTCTCTGCTGTCTCCCTGCCCTTCTGCCTCTGCCTCTGCCCCTTGCCCGCGACTCGCGGCCTGGGAGGACACTTTCAACACTTCCTAGCAGGGGAAAAAAGCGGGAACGGGGGAGGGAAAGCAACAACGTACAGGACTTTCAGCTGCTTTATAGCTTAAAACGACAGGAATTGCAGTGAAAATCGACAGCGGCTACAGCACAGTGCTGCCCAGGAGTGTCTCTCCTGCTTTCCCCAAGGTGCTTGGTAACATGTATGGCAGAGGTGTCCTGCCTGTGTTCTGCAAAGCCATCTTCCCGTTTCTGGAAGCCCCAGATGAGCTGTAGCCCAGATGAGGGCTGCAATTTGACCTCAGGGGAAGGGGTCTGGCTGGCTGTACCTCAGCCCTGCACTGCTGCTCTGTCAGACTATGAAAAACCTGTCACTTAAATTTACAGCTTAGTAACACAACAGAAAGGATAATTGATAATTATTTCCTTCTTCTCTCTTGTTTTCTTTACTCTTAAGTATTCATCATATGGATTGCTTTTTTTATGTGAATTGGTTTGTGGAAGGAATGAAAAGTGTTTTTAAATGTGTGAGGCCCTTGGTCTTTAAATAGGAAAGTCTGGATTCTTGGTTAGTGTTCATGATTTTTCACTTTCTTGTTTTATCAGTGAGAAATTTCATAGAATTAATCATGTGAGCAGTAATGTTTATGAAATCAGAGGAATCATTAGATAAAAGTACATTTCAAATAGATGGGATCACATTCTGTTCCATTCACTATTTTCTTTTATATCAGTAGGAGCAAAAATTCACCCTGGGTGATACACTGATGTTTCACACTCTCACAGGTCAAATTTGCTACTTCTGCGAATTTATTTATTTGTTTTGTCTAGGGTGGAGTTATTTTTTTTTTTTTCATAGTAGCTTGTATGGTGCTACATTTTGTGTTTGTGATGAATAACAATGTCAACAAACACCTCTGTTTTAGCTGTTGTTGAGCACTGCTTACACAGCCTCTAGGCCTCTGCAAGCAAGCTGGGGATGCACAAGAGTTTGGGAAGGGGCACAGCTGGGACTGCTGACCCCATGTGACCAAAGGGATACCCCACACCAATATGATGTCATGCTCAGCAATAAAACCTTGGGGGGGGAGAGGGGGGGGGGAAGGAGGAAAAAGAAGCATATGGAATTATGCCATTTGTCTTCCCAAATAATGGTTATGCAAGACAAAGCCTGGCTTTCCTGCAGATGGCTGAACACCTACCTGCTGATGGCAAGTGGTGATGAATTCCTGATTTTCCTTTGCTTGTGTGCACAGTTTTGCTTTATCTATAAAAATGTTTTTATCTCAACTTGCAAGTTTTCTCACTTTTCCACTAGTCTTCTCACCATGCCTCTGCAGGGGAGGGAGTGAGCGGCTGTGTGGGACTGAGCTGCCTACTGGGGTGAACCCACAGGAGGGCCTTCTGGCAGCCAACTGCGGTGCCAGAGGAGTCCAAGCTGGTGACAAATTTGATCAGAATGTGCTAGTCTGTTTTTATAGCTGGAACAGCTGTTTAGCTATTAATTGTCAGGCTCACGCTTGCTGCCAGGTGTAATTCCTTTGCCATGTGTTAGTTTAGTGGCTGCTATTTGCTGTACTGCTTATCATCTTATTTTGCTGTTCCTGGCAATATTTTGATAACAGCACTGGTCACATGCCTGGGCTGGTATATGGCCAGGGAATTGCTGCTGTTCATGGGCTGCTCTAGTAGGCGTGCAGTAACTACTTCACAGTAGGGACTGTGAATACTTCTGTGCTGGAGCAGATACACCCCAAATTGGCTGTGGCTGTGGATAGGTCCAGTGGAGCAGGTACACCCCTGAATCATAAAATCATAGAATCATAAAATCATTAAGTTGGAAAAGACCTTTAAGGTCAGCATGTACAACTTAACACTGCAAAGTCCACCACTAAACCATGTCCCTAAGCACCACATCTCAATGCCTTTTAAATTCCCTCATGGATGGTGACCCTGCCACCTTCCTGGGCAGTCTGTTCCCGTGCTTTATATCCATTTCAGTGAAGAAAGTTTTCCTGATATCCCATTCAAACCTCCCCTGTGACACCTTAAGGCCATTCCTCTTGTCCTGTTGCTTGTTATTGGAGAGAAGAGATGGACGCCCACCTCACTACAAACTTCCTTTCAGGTATAGTGATGTCTCAGCCTCCTTTTCTCAAGGTTAAACAAGCCCAGTTTCCTCAGCTGCTCCTTACAAGACGTGTTCTAGACACTTCACCAGCTTGGTTTGCCCTTCATTGGACACCCTCCAGCACCTCAATGTTCTTTTTGTAGTGAGGCACCCAAAACTCAACAGAGTACTTGAAGTGCTACCTCACCAGTGTTGAGTACAGAGAGAGATCACTTCCCTTCTCCTGCTGGCCACACTATTTCTGATGCAGGCCAAGATGCTGTTTTCCTTCTTGGCCACCTGGGTACACTGCTGGCTCATGTTCATATGGCCGTTGACCAGCTGTCCTTTCCTACCAGGCAGCTTGCCAGCCAAGGCAAGGGATTGCAGCCCATGGGTAAGTCCATACTGGAGCATGGACAAGGGCAGGAGTTCATTGCAATGTTAAACCTTAACACCTTGTTCAAAGGGACCAGGCATGAAGATTATAAAGATGTATCTTCAGATTGTTGTATCCCATTGTTTGAGTCTTAAGACACTATAGCAGAAACCACCTGAACAGAGGACAAATTCCACAGGAAGCCCTGCAAGTGTGGGCCTTTATTCCTAACCACCCAGTTCCCTTTCAAGGACTTTAGAAATTGGTATTTGAGGAACATAATAAATACCAGGGAAGGAATGGAGGGAGCAGATGCTTTACACAAACACCTAAATAAACAAATGGTGACTTGTAATTTATACATTGTAGTTAAACAAGTAGCGTGGCAATTGTAATGAGTTGCCTGTATATGCTCTATGTCAGTTAACTTGGATGTGGTCAGATCAAACCTCCCTCCTGGTCATCAAAATGGAAGGATGACCAACAATTCAGATTGTTCTGTTCTGCTGTTTAATGTTGCTGTTTTACATTGCTGTTTCACATTGCTGTTTATATCCTATACAAATGCACACACACACACACATATATATTTTTTTTTTTTCTTCAATAAAATTCTTGCCTCCTTATAAGCCTTTTGGTCTTGCATTGCTAAATTTAAGATAACAACTGTCCAAACCAGGACATACCTTTATTAAAGAAAATTTTGAATTGTTCAGTTCATGAGTACAAACTGTCTTGCAAGTGCAATTCAAAACATTCAGTTGTGTTAGACAGGGTATTACTTATAGAACAAGGATTATGTGGGCACTTGAAGGCACACCATGAACAAGAATGCTGTGTTACAATTCCTAATGTGCCAATACCTCTTTGGGAAAACCTGCAGATGAAGAAGATAGCTGAAGTTACACATGATCTTCAGAACCACAGAAAGGACACTTGGATGGGAAGTATTTTTGGTAAAGTGGGATGGGTATTTTCTGGATGGATTACTGACTTGTTGCAAACATTAATTGTTATTATCATTTGTATTATTGTAGCATGTATTTCTATTAGTTGTGTTGAAAGAATGATTGTAAAACCTATGTCTCAGGTAAGGGTGTACCTAGAAACTCCCCACAATACACTGCCTTTCCTGACCTGAGCAATCTCTGTAACATATGGAACCCTGGTTATGGAGGAAGTGAACTCAATGGACATTTTATGGACATTTTACAGGGCTGGCCCACAGACTAAGGGAATGATATCTGTCTATATATCAAATAATGGGTTGGGATTAATGGGAAAGTACTAGATAATGTGGGATCTGAGGATGACACAAGTGGTATAGAATAAGGGATAGAGATTTCTGTCATTTTGGCTGCAGTGCTAATTTTCTTCATGCCACCTCATACAGTACTGCTTTAGAGTTATTTTTCTTATAAATATTATAAACTTAATTATTATAAATTATATGTCATGTGGTGCTCATCTTTAAAATCAAATCAACATTTGACTACTTATACATACATAGCCCCAGTAGACTATGAAGGTATATTTCTGTAACAAACTTTCTATTAACCACCAATTTGAAAAACAAGTAGATTTCAAGTAGTACTCAAACTAAACCTTTTTTATTTTTTAATTGAATTTTAATTATCTCTATACCATTTGTTTTTAATGAGTACATCTCTCACTACCGAAAAAGAAGCTGAAGGAAGTATGTGACAAAGATGGATTGAAACTAAACAGGAGGAATCCTCTGCTGCTAAATAAGGGAAGAATCCTGAATATAGGCGTGACAGAGAGCAGGAGTTAAGAAACTCTCTACATACATATTGGTTTAGTTTAATATATTTAACACTTTCTTTGAAGATAACAACTACTCCAGATGACAAGCTTTTAAGCAAATAGTTGAGTAATTTAATTTGTGTCATTCTTTTTGTTTAATTGCTTAACAATGCATTACTCCTAATCTCCAGTTAAGAGTTTACTTAATGCCATCTTTATCTTGAAACGTGACAGGTTCTCTGTACAGAGTTAATGCTTTTCAACCTTTGACCTTTCTGAGTTGCTTTCCTGCTTATTTTGGCTTCCTGCAAGCTTACCAGTGATGCAAAAGCTTGGATCTCATAAAAAACCCAAGAACAAATTGCATACACACTTGAAGCAGGAGTAGCATCTTAGTCACAGCTAACCCAATTTGGGAGGCTGAAGAGCACAGCATACGTGCAGCCGAGAGGCAGATCTCAGCAAAATGGAGCTTGAAGGCGATAGCTTCAGGCATCAAAGGGATCATTTCTATTCCATGCCTTTAAAAACAACAGAGGATGCGAACAAAAAAACCCTCCTCAAATACAAAGTCATCTGTGCTGTAAGTATGTGCTGTTCTTCAGGACCACTAGTTTAACAGTTCTTAGATATACAGAATTTTTAGAAGTTTCATTGTCCTAGTAAATAAATAGTAGCTTGGTAACTGAAAGTTTAATGCATGAATGCACTAGCTTCACTGGCAGATTTTGAAAGTTCTTCTGGTATTTATCAAGTGAATTTGTTGTGGTTTGTTTTATTTTTTGTTGGTGGTGGTGTTGGTTTTTTTGTTATTTGTATTTTTGTTTTGTTTTGGTTTGTTTTTTTCTGGCAGTTCACTTTACATTTTACTGCGATAACCTGACAGTTCTTTTGCACGGCAAAGACATTGCTTCAATACTTTGATTTATACATTTGTTTAAAACAGACGTGTTTGTGTCCAAAGCAGCTGCTGCTCTTTTTTGCTTAGTTTTTACCTTTGGGTTTGTCATTAACAAAACAGAAATTGTAGGCAAGACATTGGTGAAAAACAGGAAGCAAGGCATGGGAAAAGACTAATGAATTGTTCCGTGCAGTATTGTCAGTTCCACTCTTTTCGTCTTCCCAATGGCTTTGTTATGTAGTTGCCTTGTAAATAATAAGAATGTGTAGGGGTTTTGTTGTTTTTTAAAATGTTTTGTGGTAGCCAGTACACAGTTTTAAGCTTCTGTTTGTGACCACAAAAGAAAAAAACATTACCCATATATATATGTATGTGTACATATATTTCTGTATGTATACATATAATAAACATTACACACATTTATATGTATGTATATACATATATATGTGTGCAAACGTATACACATACATATATATATGTATGTGTATGTTTGCAGAATCTCTTGCACCTGTAAACTGGAATTTAGAGAAAGTGACAGGTGTCCATTTTAGAAAGACTCAAAACTTAATTTTGGACACAGTCCTATGAAAAAGAGAGTAATGATTCTCTTCAGCTCTATGTCATCAGAACAGTTGCATATTGTACAATTTCCTATTTAATGCTGCACTGTGCCAGGATTGCATAAAATATGAGTCAATAACTGCAAATTGGGAAAAAAAATGGGTTAAAAAACCCACCAAACAACCCCAAAAAACCACCCCAGATATTTTTTCCTTAAGTTTTCAGTAAAAAGCAATGATTCATGAGAGACAGTCTAGGGAAAATTTCTAACTATAAAGGAAAGTAAGTTATACTATCAAGAGGTACTTGGAAAAGCTAAGTGAGAAATGTAAGTATCCTAAAACAGTAATTCTTTCAAATGTACTCATTTTCAAATGCCTGCCTGTATGAAAAAACAATATCTAAATACTGGAGGTGTAAACTGTTAATATTAATATTCTATACCACTTATCGATGGTTTTGTTAAACTATGTGCATGAACTACTTACTTCCTTAGCAACTTTTTCTTGAAAAGCTGTTAGAGAATTTTGTACTCACAAATAGTAGCCACACCATCCAGTAAGTCCCCAGAGAACAGAGCACACACATGAGGAACAAGTTTTTTATTCATCAGTAACTGTAGTCCTGAATGTAGACAGGGTAGTTAGCTGTGAATTTCTATAGATGCTACCAATGTTATTTCACCTTTGGGATGAATGTTGTGAGATCAAAGGTCTTTATGTACATGCAATAATAAATGCACCTTCTATCTGTATACCTGCTATGGTTTTGGTTTTCACTCCATCTCTGTTGGAATGTTTGCTGCTGTAGTAGCTGAGCTTTCAATTCAGTATCAACTATTTATCATCTGTTTTTTATTGATTAAAAACATGAGTTTTAATGAAAATGGAGAGTAAAACTATAGTGAACTTTAAGGTGATGAGTGCATATGCTTATGAGTGCCTGGTTTATCTGTACTCAGTGAAACATAACATGTTAGGTTAAACTGGCAGTATTATCCTCCATGCCCAGAAAGAGTGGCTGCTGTTCTAATCCATATGTGCCCTCTAATTCTCAGTCCTTGCTCACTGGATGTGAGACTAAGCTGGTGCCCTCACATCTGGGGTCTTTCTTCAAGGGACTTCAGCATTTCTGCCGCTTTGGGTGATCTTTCCAAACACACTTTTCCCATCTGCCTCTCTTGCCCAATTCTCTTACCAATTCAATTTCCATTCCTGCTTTTGGGGTATTTATCCTGTATGAAAACCAAGGAGTGAGCATTAGGAAAAATTTAAAGGTGGAGAGGGAAAGTGTGAAGGAGGTAACTTTGGTGTTGTTGGGTTTTGGTGTTGCTTTGGAAAAAAAATCAGTGATATGAGGCTGGAGAGGTTTGGCAGCAAGGGATAAACAGGACATTCTTGAGTGTGGTAGCAAGGAGCATAGAAACAGGAGGAGAAAGTGTGGGGTCTGGAAGAAGCATCTCTGACTGTATCTGTACAAAGGAAGAATTATGTGCCACATCAGAACCACAGTTAGCTCTCCTGGTTGCCCATTATAATTACTCTAGTTTTAGTTAAGAGGCTTCATTACAGTAATACTGAGCATACCATTTCTACATTATTGTGAATCTTAGTATTTGCTAGTGACTCGTGGTTCTTGGAAATAGCAGGAGACAAAAGAAGGCTTGGAGGTAAAAATGGGAAGGAAGTAAACCGATCTGGTTTATAGTGATTTCCCATGATATGTATTTTCTTTCCTGGCATTGCCTTAGGGAAGAGTGAAGTGCATACACTATAAAATACTCTGAGAGGGTTGTCACTCTTTACTGCGCCTTTCAGTGTACACTGCCATTCATCCTGACTGTCTGCTAAGCTGATAGAGGTCTTCTGAGCTATTTTCCAAACTCCCAAAGAGTACACTTTCTAATATGGAGTTTCCTTGGCCTGTTTGTCTCTTCAATTTCTTCTAAGTTTACTAATGGGGTGACTTATTACAAGAAATTGGCATGTGGATGAAAATTTGACACTTTCAGCCTCAATCCAGCTGAGTCTCTTAAAAATCCCTGTGACCATTTCAAGAAATATAGAAACTAAGTATTTTCTTTAGACAGAATAAGAATTTGCATAACAGTTAAATACATTGGTTACTTCCTACTTTCTTTTCCCCAGCAAATACTTCTCTGATTAAATCAAAGGACTGGTCATAGGTTAAAAGTGCAGTATTAAGGTGTTGGCTTGTAAGCAGTCAGAAGATTGTCATTCTTGTGCCTCTCCCATCTTCAGGCTCAGAATGTCTCCATTGTTTTTGTGAACAAGTTTAGAGAAATTATTGGTTTATAAGATATCACACACTCACAGAAATAAAAACCATGCAATTAATTTCTAATAAACATAACAGTTTATCACAATTGTGAACTTTAATTTTCCTGTTTCTGTGTGTCAGGTTCTGGTGTGTGCTTTGGTGGTTATATCCCTGGGACTAGGTTTAGGACTAGGACTGAAGCATGGAGAACAGGAGCAAGGTATGTTTCTGATCCTTTTAGCATAATTACTGCTGAAGCTAGATATAGTAAAGGCCTTCAACAGAAGCTCTTTTATAGCCTAATGTAAATGCTCTGTGAAAACTTAACAACTGTGAAAAGAAGTTCTTGCATTTTCCAAGCTGGATTGTATAAAAACTGTACACTCACAACTTGGAAAACCTAGCCTAATCACTGAGTGACTTGTTTTTCTTTGTAGAAGTGCTAAACCTAGTTCACAACAGGTTTGGATATTTTATTATATTAATACTTTTGGGAAAAAAAAAGATTAAATATTTGGTAGAAATCTTCAGACCATGACAGAACAGACACCAGTCAAAAAACACTTAACCCTCTGTTACATCTTTGCATCTCTACTTTTGACAGATACATTTATGACTGATTACATATACAGTTTCTCATTTATGTTGATTACATATATTGTTTCTTATTCTAATTATTTGCAAAGCTTTCTTGCATTGAAGGATGTTCATGTTAGTACTTAAAACACAACTTACAACATAAGAACTTTCTACATGTGAAACAAGCTGAAAAAAAAGCAGTTTAGGTCTGCATGGTTTCTACACAGTGGATATTAATTAAAGCCCAAATTTTGTAGGTAGTGCACCCTGAAAAAGGCATAAACCTTTTGGCTGGTAGAATTGCACCAGCAAATCCACATAGTTATCCTGGTCTGTGTGAGTGGACAAGAATTCTGGGAATGCAGATGGTCAGAGTGGTTCTAATAGCACTGCTGAAGTACAGAGGATGTGGACACAAGTCTTGTCCTTGTGGAGGCTAGTGTGGAGTTTTGGCTAGGTCACGATTTGGGGTTGTCCTTGGGTGACCTCAGGAAAGCCAGAGCTCTCCCTTCACCCTTCATATAGGTGTCAAAGCTGTGGTGAGGAAGTACATGTCTCAATTTCCAACACAAGTCCCCTTATTTGGTCCTTTTTCTTTCTTTTGTTCAGAACAAACAAACCCACAGATTTTGAAGGGATGTTGTAATTATTAAGTTGGAGAGGTATGGTCAGGGTCCCAAGTGGAGTATTAAGCCTCATGGGCATTGCCCAGCTACCCAGAGCTGCCCGCCATGGACCCCATTTCAGCCTTCTGGGACCAACAGCCCCTGCCCCAGTGACACCACAGCAAGGCCGGTCTCCTGCATGTCCATGGGTCCATGTTTGGTGCCCAGGGAGGTTTCCAATGCCTGGATTGGGGCTGCCCTTGTACCCCCTCATCTGTCCTGCCTCTGGCTGAGGCAAGTGGAACTGATTCTCACTGCCAGGCCCTGCTCAGCCACTCTCAGGAGCCCCCATAGCTCTGGGTGCCTAGTCCTGAGGGAGTCCCTGCCCAAAGCGTCTCCCTGGCAGTACATTAGGGAATGTCCAAAGTGAGGGTTGCTCTTCCCTTTGCATCCTGGACCTAGGAATGGATATGCCAGTTTCCCCCTCTTCATGCTGGAAGGGTAACACACCCTGACATTGCTTTCTCTGTTCTGGTGAGACCTGATGTAGAAACAGCCCTGTAACAGGCTCTGGATGAGCAAACAGCCAACAGTATCTTCAATGTCCTGAGAACTTCCTACAGCTTTCCTTTCACCTTGCTAACCCATGTGCTAGTGACTACATTGGAAAATGACTGGGGAAAAGGATTTGGGAAATTATTCAGCACATTTCTCCATGCAGCCTGTGTCCATGATTCATTTAACTGACCTGTCTTGGGACAGGATTATCTGAGCGCTCAAACTTATTGCCTTCTCCTTCCAGTCAGCTGCAGACACCAGTGCAATGAGCCACATGGGGAAAAGGTGCTTGGCTGTCGGTGTGACAGCAGCTGCAAGGAACGTCAAGACTGCTGCTGGGACTATGAGGATACCTGTGTGGAGCCAAGTATGTTCCCTTACAGGCAGTTCTTACTGTTTTCCATTTTATTTTGGATTTGTTTTTTCACATGGTAGTAACAGGAAAAGGATAAGTTCTCATATTTATGCAGATATATGGAAGTTATGTCACATTCCCTGAGGGAAGGAAGGACATGGTGATGTTGAGCTGCCTCTGTACTTAGAATACCCGGCAAGACATGAAATTTTCCTGTGTTTTTCTCAATTTAGATCCCTGCATATTGTCTCCCACGAATAATCAAAGCTTTAGCAGTGCATATTTCCTGGCTGAGATAAAGCTGTGGATAAGCATGAGCAGAAATCATAGGTTTTCTTTGACTGGTGCCCTGAAACAATGGTGGTGGGGTTGAAACAGGGGCCTGGGGTTGGAGGAGTGCCCTCAGCTTCCAAGCAATTGACCTGGCTCTGCATTGAGGCCAGACCCCTTTTCAGTTACTCTCTCTGTTCTCCTGGCAGCTTCTTGGATGTTTCTTCATCCTTAAAAATTTTTCTGCCTTACACTTTTTTTTTTTTTTTTTTTTTTTTTTAAGTCTGCTGAGAATCACATTCAACAGCAGGAAAAAAGACCTGTTCTCTTCTGTAGCAGAAGCATGTGTTTGATAATTATTTTTAGCTCCTCCTGGAAGGGTGGAAAACATTGAAGAGGTTAGTTTTTGGGAAACCTCTGTAAAATAAACTATTCTATGACTCTGTGTTACTATTCAACAGCTGCAGATATAGGATTTGTGTTAAATGAAACCTTGAGTTTTCCTTTCAGATAACACTTCTAAGGCAACTCAAGCAGGACATGTAAATTATAGTATTAAAAATCCTCTTTTCTTTTTTCACCTGTTTTAGGTTTAACAATTTTTTTTTTCTTTACCTGTAAGAGGGATTATACACAGTAGAGTTTACATAAGGTTCTGTGAACCAAATAATATTTTTCTTCCAATTTTCAGCCCGATCTTGGAGATGCACTAATTTCCGTTGTGGTGAGACACGGATACCTGGAAGTTACTGTTCTTGTTCTGATGACTGCTTGCAGAAAAAAGACTGCTGTGTAAACTACAACAGTTTTTGCAAAGGTAAAGCAAAAGTTAAAAAAAAAATAAAATTGTCCTGTGAAACACATAGATGGGCAAACATGGCAAATGTAAAGATAAATACATTTCCTTCTCATTATTAGAGTCTTAACAGTAACATTTTGGAAAATGAAGATGTTTTGAGGTGAAGCTTTGGATATTTTTGACTCAGAAAATGACAGTTTCTGGGGAACAATGTGAATATGTGTCATTAATAAGAAAGACAGAATGTTTTGAATATTGCATCAGTATTCAAAGTGTAGAGTTTTGGGGTGGGTTTTTTTCTTTTTTTTCTTTTTTTTTTTTTAAATAGATTGGAGACATGTTTCCTGCTTCAAGCTGCATGTGATTATAAGTACACATTTTAGTAATCTTTTAAAAATACCAGGAAGAGCTCTAAAAAGATCCATCAGGAAAGTCTTCTGGTTTTTGTATGAGGTTTTCTAATGCTGACTCAGTGTTTTCTCCTTTTAGGTGAAACACCTTGGGTAGAAGAACCATGTGAATCACTTGAAACTCCTCAGTGTCCATCTGGGTAGGATAAAATAATTTTGACTTCTTAGCAAATAAGATTGTGATGGTCAGAAATACTCTAGTTGCCTGAAATATGTCTTAATGAGATTTTCATATTTACTGAGAATGAGGTTCCCGCCCTGAGTAATATTCTATAGAGGTGGTTTGTGGCTAGCAATGTTTTTTTCTTTCTAAAACCTCTGTCTTGTTGTTACACATTAATTTATCATTCACTGATTAGACCAGAGTACACAAGTTCAAATCCAGACTGAAAGTCAGTGTGGAAAGATCCGGACAAATTGTTCATTATCATAAGGTTCATATAGAACAAATTGTTCATAGTCCGTTTCATGTTACCATATTGTATCTGTGATAATTCAGACAAATCACCTTATGCAAGCAGTAATAACTGTTGGAATCTGTGATTGTAATTCTTTATCTAAGTAACAGGAGATTTTTTTACTTACGTTATTTGTGGGAAGAAAGGTGTGTTAAAAAGGAAGCTGTGAAAGTATCCTTATATCTACACATGTTGAAACTTGGTAATTCTGATGTCTACCTGTAGATATTTTGCTGTTTGTGAAGTATTGCAGAATCATAGGTAGAGGCCAGGAATAAACACAGTTTAAAAGTTGTCTTCAAAGACAAATAGATTATTTTCTGGTTCTATTCTATTTGTGAAGTTATCTGTTTATTTATTTTACTTCCAATTTAGTGTAATTATAACAATAATATCTTTTGCATTGTGACCTCTTCATGGGTTCCTGCATGTGCCTCCCAGCATAGGTATAAAAATAGAATTTCTAGGTTTACAAATAACTTGCTAAGTTACTGCAGTTTCATAGGCTAAAGCTTGGAAACTAGTGGAGGAGGGCTTCTTGAAGTGCTGTAAACAGCATTGCTATATAAAACTACATTTAATTTCAGATTAACAGGAAGCTGTTTTATACAAACTGTTTTTATACAACTGTTGATGCTTTAGATGTCGATGTTTTAGAAAGATCACTGTGAATGAGAAAAAAAAATGGGATAGTGATTACTGCCTGATGTGAATATGTACGATTTTTTAAAAACAGTTTTAATTCAAAGTATCATTCCAGAAGATGGTTTGGAGTCAATTATCAGTTGGTGTATTTTATTTTATCAATATTTTTTTTTCCCTATACTTTCCAGGCCTGTTTTGGGAAACACTCCTATAAATGAGAAAAAGTTGGGGACTTTTTTCGATACTACATGTAGTAATGTCTACTTCAAACTACATTTTTAATTAATTGTATGTTTACAATGTTAATGTTTATATATTCCAGAGAAGACTGTGGAATGTATGGTGGAGGTAAACATAAAAAAACCCAAAAAGAATGTGCAGAATTAGATTACTTGTTCCTATTGATTTTGTCACTTGGTGTTATTAAAAAAGATGCTATAGTACCTGCACTTCATAGCTGCTAAAACATTTTTCTTCAGTAGTCTTTTTAGTTTGGTTAAGATAAAGCAAGTTTAGTAGCTTTGAAATTTATTTTCACAGCTAGCACCTCCTAGTTAAAATTTCTGTGGCGGGAATTTAAACACAGTTCTAGAGATGTGCTGCAGCTTGTGCTTATTTTATCATACCTACTTTATGAAGTTAGATCTGAGGCTTTTATCCTTCCTTTACACAAAGACTTGCCCTAAGCACATTAGCAGCTGCTGCATTCCTTTTGTAGCTTTGAGTTCCATTTGTCAGAAAACTTGATGCAAAGAAGTTGTTCTCCAGCTCCATGAGAGCTGGGAAACATGAAACACATAATCTACAAAGAACATGGGCTGTTTACCTTCACAAAGGGCATGTGGTAAGGTAAGGGGTTATCGCAAACCTGGCATTGCAAAGAGATTACATTTCTTACCAGTGAGGCCAATTGACCCTAACTGCTTGCTATGTGGCCACTGTACTTGCACTGTCCTTGTGCAGCTGTCCTAAAAGATTCTGTAAGATGCCTTAAGAGTCAAGAGAGAAAATTCAGCACATTACTATGCACATAGGTACTTTGGCTGTTGTATACTCTGTGTTTGTATTTGGAGGTTAGTCTGCAGCATTTGTATTTATATTTAATTTGTAATTAAATACTTGTAATTAAAAGGTTAACAAAACTTTTTTCTAGGTTCTGTGCATGCTGATTATCTTGTAACCCAGTGTTTTTTTCAGGCTTGTGTATTTGTTAAACAAATTTCATTATTTGTTTATCTCACACTGTGATATTAATTCTGGGATACACATGGTAATTCCAGATCCTGCTTTTAAAAGTAGAATTTATACTGTTAAAAGTCATAACAAGTCACCAACTCTCCAAACTCCTTAATGATGACAAACTTATGTTTTCTTGTAGGTTTGATCTACCACCTCTTATCCTTTTTTCAATGGATGGGTTTAGAGCAGAATACTTGCAAACTTGGTCTTCTTTGATGCCAAATATTAAAAAACTCGGTAAGTTACCAAGAATGCTTTGGTGTTTTCTTTAAAAGTCTGCATGCAACATTTCCAGACCCTTTTGTTGATGTCATGCATATATGTTACTCAGCAGTATAAGAATCACAAATGAGATGTCCCTCATCAGTTCTGTATTTTCATTATTATATGTTCTGCATTAATTCTTGTATGTGAGTGCACAGAAAACATATAGGTTTTTTGTTGTTGTTGTTGTTTTTTGTTTGTTTGTTTGTTTTGTATTTAACAAGGCCTCTGACTGGTCAGCAGTTTTTTATTAAATATATAGCTTGAAATATACACTCAAATACAGTTTAAGACAGAAAAAAGTTCTAGAGAAGGTTTTCTGAATTATTTGTACTCCACTGAAAAATTCTAGCTGATAAGGAGATCATCATTAAAGCATAATATAAAGAGAAAATGCTTTGGTTTTTTTTTAAATTTTTCTTCAAAGATGCACTTTTTCAAGTCAGATATTTTAATATATTAAAAAGAAGCTGCATATTTAAAAGTATGTGTGTGAATGTTATCATATTACCTTTAAATACAATACAATTTACATATTGGTATGATTGAAGTAAGATTCAAGAAACTGCTTCCCAATATTTCTGAAGACTGGGAGAAAGAGTTAAGTTGAAGATCTTTAGCTTCTTCTGCAAAGGGCTCTAAAAAGTGAGACTCATTACTGCACAGTCTTAAAATTTCCAGAATGTTTTAGAGCTCAGCTTTTGAGATGCTTTGTACCTGGACAAAATGTCTGCATAGTTATTCATTTCTTCTTAGTAATAATAGTCTAAATTGACAGTTCTATATGTTCTGGATACATCATATTCTGTTTCTGTTGTGCCCATTTGAACACTTCACATGGCTATTAAATGTTTTACATTTTACTGAATCGTTGACAATCTTCTTTGTGGATAACAAGGGTGTGCAGAAACCTCAACTTGAAGCACTGTAGAAACCTGACTTCATGTGGAAATACTTGATTCTTTGACGTCATTCTGACTTTAGAAGGAACTTGAGTCAGTGCAGAAATCATGCATGCAGAAGTCAGTGTTCAGTTCCAGTCTTTTGAAACAGTTGAAGGGAAATGCCCATTCGACAAAAGACATGAAAAGCATGCTATGTGTATGCTCCCAAGAAATCCTTTCAAACAAGAACAGATCTAATTCAGCATTATTCCTCTTTGTGGAAACTTGTAACAGTTGGTTAAGCACATTCATGTTTATACTTCTCAGAAATCTAAAGTGGAAAGGAAATTCCTTTCTTTGCAGAAGGAAAAAACATGACGGTGATTTGCAGTGTAAAATGTTTCCTCTATTAACTCAACCTAGGATTTTCAGAGGAGCTAATCAAACTAGTTGTTGTAGAATATATGTGTTATGAATGCAGTACTATGTGCAGGATTAATGTAGCTCCTATAATGTTCAAGAAAAATCCATAAAGAATGATGCTGATTTTCACATATATTTTCAATTGTTCAACACTTCTTTAGACAGTCTTTAAGCCTTTTTTTTTTCTTTCTTTTTTTTTTTTTCTTTTTTTTTTTTTTTTTCTGTGCTACCCTGGAACAGTTTTATTGAATAATTTCAGGCTTTCATTTTTTGAGGTTATTTAGTTAAAATCAGTTTCTGTTCTTTGACGGAAACACAGTAAATAGAAGAATAAAGCGTGTTTGAGTGTGAATCAAATAATCATCTGACTACAGCTTAATACAAAACTGTTGATCCACATGAGTTAGATTTTAATATGTCATTAAGGCATCTCCCTTTCTTCTCACCTCTGTTTTCTGGGTAAATGGGTTTAGATACTACAAATATTCAGGTGTGGTAAGTGCCTTAGATTGCTGAAAAGTGATTCAACATTTGGAGATAAAGGTAGGGTACAATTTCTCCAGAGCAGGACACCTACATTTAGATGTTCTTGGAGGTGTCTGAATGTGAGATGTCTACATGCTCATTGTAGTCAGTGCTTTTATACTTAGTACAGTCTGTACAGCGCAATGCAAGAGCCTAAAGAGCAAGTCAGCTCAAGGAATGGACAGAGGTGTCACTGAAAAAATTATTGCCTTAACCTATGTTTCTAATATGATTTAGTATTCTGTATCTTATCCTAGGTGGCTTTCAGCAGATATGTCAGGAGGACACATGTGTCCTGGTGATCTTTCATCAAAACTGACAAATTTAATGCAGATGTCTTCGATACCTGAGGGTATCTCAAATGGCACCAGACTCCAGTGCTTAAGAAACTGGAGCATTCCAATGCATCTGGTCACCAAAGAGTTCTGCAGAATATCTTGCCTGGGCTAATAGCCACAAATGTCTAGTGCTGTTTTGGTTCTCAAGAGTACTGAGACACTCATTTGGGTTGTCAGGATTTAGGAGCAGCATCTGAAGGGCAGGCAGGATCATTACATAGGTCTTAAATGGCCCTAGGCATATAGGCTTTAGGCAGCTGAATTGAGTGTCCGGGGCCCATTGACTGCAGTGGGATGGTAGGCCTAGCTCACAGTGAGACATCAAAAAGTATACATCTTAATTTGGAGTCACATTTCACCTCTAATACCACAGCAACTGATTGTGGTGATATATTTAGTTTGTTTCTTTCTTTCTTTTTAAGACTGATAATTTTCATTAAAATTGTATAAATAGAAGATAGACCAAATGTATATTAATTCCCTGTTCTGTTGTAGAAACATGTGGCACACATTCAAAGTACATGAGAGCTGTTTACCCCACAAAAACCTTTCCAAACCACTATACTATTGTCACAGTAAGTGAGAATTTGCTATTTTTTCTTTTCATTATCTGGATGACATAGAAAGGATTTTGCCATACCAGTTTTTCTGTGGGACATGGGATCTCAAGCTATGTAAGTAAAATATAGAGAGAGATGATGAGATAGTACATGTGGGCATGATCTATATGCTATGTGTATCTGATATTTGATACTGACTGGTTATTCCCAATTCTTGTCCATCTAGCTGGATATGGGTGAGTATGGATGAGGACACAGCCATTTGAGGAAAATGTGTGTTAGAATGGTTTTGGCATCTGATACACAGCCACATGATGTATATGGTACTTTTTAGCATGTCAGGTTTTAATTGGGCTGGGTAGAAAATAGGGCAACTCAAGGGAATTTGACAGGCGTGATGAATTCATTGGCAGAAATCTGATGATCTGAATTAGGAAAGTGTGTTCTGTTTCTGTGATGAAACAGCCCTAAAAATAATTTCAACATTGCAACAGTGTGTATTGTAACAAATCTTAGGCTCCATTTGCTTTCAAGATTCAGCAGTTGTTTCTTTTTCCTTTATTTTCATTTTGCAGGGATTGTATCCAGAATCTCATGGTATTATTGATAACAGCATGTATGATGTAAACTTGAACAGTCATTTCTCACTTTCGGGGATGGAAAGATTCAAACCTGCATGGTGGAAGGGGCAGCCAGTAGGTTGATTTCTCATCATGGTACTCCTTCTTGTCTAGAGTGGATCATGCACCATATTATTAAACAAAACTAAATTAGAACAAAATTCAAAGCTGTGTGATATATTTGCAATATGTGCTAAATATCCTGAAAGCTTTGTTTTATAGGCCAAATAGTTTTCTTTTTTTTTTTTTTTGGAGTTAAATAAACTCTTAAAAGTTTAATTCTAAGACTTTAAAAGTTCATTTAAAGTTTTTATATCTATATTTATATATTTAT